>JAVFBZ010055739.1:0-10055 GCA_032466195.1 Katharina tunicata
CAGCTTCCTGATATACCATAGGTCGTCAAGGCAACACAGCATAACCCTGTACAGTGAAGGGCACTCCAATTTATAACTTTGTTGGCTTGAATAGATTTTACCCCTACTTAAGGTGTTTTTGTTAGATGAAGGTGGACCAGCCCAATAACTAAAGGAAACAACACTGATAACAAAACAGGGCAGTACAGGACAAGGATAGGACTCAAAACAGGACCCCACAGACAAAATGGCTTCCTCATGCCCCTTAGCTCAGAGAGCACCAGGACACAGGAAGTTCAGAGAGCACCGGGACACAGGAAGCTCAGAGAGCACAAGGACACAGGAAGCTCAGAGAGCACCAGGGCACAGGAAGCTCAGAGAGCACCAGGGCACAGGAAGCTCCCACCAATGACCCGTCCAAGTTATAAGATTGTCTATAATACAAGTCAGGAAAGATTGGAAGCGGCACTAATTCTATCATGTTTATTTAAAAAATGCCTCCTTATGACATATCTACATATATCTGTTCTTAATGATAGATGAAAAAATAATGATGTGGGAAAAGTACTTCTTTATATATATGTTTACTTTATACAGTGTTTTTTTAAGCATGATAGATCACCATTACTTAGGTAACAACACATTCTTCAATTCATTTTTTAATCCAAGATGCTGTCAGCAAACATTATCAAAAATCTTATCAACATTTTTTTTACATTTGCTTTATAGAGAAAAACAAATTTATAAAAAGTGATAAATATTTGTTATGTGGTCTTGTAATAGTCAGAACAAGAATTCCCAGTATAATCATAAATCATAAAAATGTGAATAAAAAACAACGGACATACTGCCTTGTTAATGTGTTGAACTGGTATAAGATTGTTTGTTTGTTTGTTTGTTTGATTAGTGTTTAACGTCGTACTCAAGGGTATTTCACCTATATGATGACTTAATAATTTCCGTTGCCGGTGTATTGTGGAAAACCGAGAAGAAACCTTGTAAAAAACACCTTGTGAACTCCGCAGCCACCAGAAAACTTCTCTTATATACCTAAGTTCACAGGGGGGATCAAACTTATTACGGGTACAGTGAAAGGGACTCAGAAGTCCAACGCTCAACCAACTTAAGTTACTAAGGAGCGACCCTCCGACGAGATACCTTGTAAACACTATTAAGAAAGTCAACCAGCAGAACCAGCAGAGAACATTTCCCACAAGTCCATATTTAATTTGCATAATTGCTTGGTTTCTAATATCATACTCAAAGGTACATGTATTTTACTGATATGACAGCCGCGTCACTGGTGTGGGCTGGAAAACCAACCAGAAACCTTGTTATAACCAGCCAGCAAGTCAACCGTCAAAGTCATCAGAGAACATTTCTCTAATAATATGTAATATGTACCTACTTATTATTTCCATGTAGTCTTGAACCTTTACAGCCCAACAATTAGTGTTTAACGTCGCACTCAAGGGTACTTCATTAATTTGACGACTTGTCGGTGTATGGCGAAAACCAAAGAGGACCCTCATACAAAAAACACAATCAAAAAGCGTCAGTAGCTCGCGGAAAAGGATCTTTAAATACACCGTACACGTACAATAGGTTATTTCACTTACATGACAGTGATGGTAGATTGATTGATTGGTAAAAGCATTACGCCTTTTCAACTTCTGGGTATATTGAAAATCCATCTTAGTCGTCATGTTTTGTTATGTACCCAGCTTCTAAATGCCGCTTGAACATGATTGATTGGTGTTTAATGCCACGCAACGTGCTTACAGGTATTTCATGAACGCAGAGTTTTACAACTGTACGTGTAGCAACTCCACACAACCAAATTATCTGAAGTTGCTAAAACTATAAGCTCTGTAGGAAAGACAATGTGCCCCCAGTGCTGGCTAATTGACGGTATGAATGTGCCCTCTAAACTTAGCCCGAGGGCCCTAAATGGTAACAAATTTGGTTATATCCCCTTGGCTTAACAGGCAAGTGGGGTAGGGTTGAGGGGAAGGGTTATCCTTATAATGTCACTTCATGATACATGACAGTTCTACATTTGATTTTTACATCCTACTTGCAGTTGCTCCACTCATATAACTGTCCTCAATACTTAATAATAAAACAATATACGTGTGTAGACGTCAGAAAATAAAATAAAATAAAATGCAAAAAAAACACAACTTCTACCATTTTAAATATTAGCTTATGACAGGAGAATTTTTTTTATTTTCTTACTATTTGAGAACGAAAAAAAAGAGAGACCTAATACAGTTGTAGACTAATAAATTAATTTAAAATGTTGTTTAATTAATTTATTTTAGATTTATAATGATTGTTTTATACAATGGTTGAACATGGGCCTCTAGGGCAATACAGCAATAACAACAATACAGCACTGTAAGGTGGGCGAATACGAGATGTTATATAATGCCCCGAGGATGAAAAATAAACCAGTCTTTATTATTATCTGAATATTATGAATTTTAAAAGTCGGTTAAAAACTTAGTTATATGAACTTTATTACTAAGCTAAACTGTGTAGTAACTTAGAAACACTTGTACGAACAGCTGTAGATGATTGATTACTTGGTGCCTAATGCCATGTTGAAGAGAGTTTTACCAACATGCCGGTGTGTATTTCAAAGGCAAACAGCGACAATAGCACAACGAAACAATGTTACGTCAATTAAAATGTTAGATCTTGTACACATCACTACCCAACTTTTCTAAAATAATGGCTTTGTTAAATTGAAGTGTAAAGCTGTACTCGAGGTTATTTCACCCATATGATGGCATGCCAGTCCAATTGTCTGAAGGAAACATTGGTAACCACACTGACAGCACAGGACTTTTGCACGACGAGAAACTGTAACAAAACAAAAGTCTGTTTCCTGATGCCAGCTACATGTACCAGCGGAAGGTCCTAGGTTTTCTGGGTTTTCCTCCCAAAATAAAGCTGACCAATGACTAGCTACAGAACTGTGCCATGCTAAAACAATCTAAGTCTTATTTGATACTTATAAGACACTTTCTCCAATTCCTTGTGTAGTTTTTATCAAAATATTATATTTGAAGTCGTAACTTCTGAGTGTGAAAAACTTGCTATTCGGCAGTTATTTCAAAACAAAAATCGAATGATTGAGGGAGATTTTCGAATTTGGCCGTCATCTTACTACCGTCTTTGATAAATAAAATTAGCATTTACATGTAACTAATGTGCGAGATGCGCATTTTAGATCCATAAAAAATATATGAAACTTCAATTTACCAAACACAATTGAAAATCACTTTATTGGACAACTTAAAACCAACAAGTGCCAAAACTAAAAATGACACATTTTTGTTCAGCACTGTTCTGTATCGTTATATATTCTTGAAATTTTTTATGTTCAGGCTTGAAACTGTATATAAATATAAGCCTTAAACTCCTTTACATTCATAAACTCTATGAATTACTTAAACTTGTGCCATTTAGGTTGAATTTTTAAGGCATGTAGAATCTGGATAGAAATCTTTGACCTATCGTGTTGTGTTTGTGAGAAATTTAAAAACTTGGTGGTTACAACATTCATTTATTCTGTTCATTTTTTTTTCTCTAAAATTTGGGGTTATTTTCTCAATAATTTTGCATTTTTTTATCTGATTTCAATCCCAATAAGTTTCAAAGTGTTTTGTAGTAAGATTTTTGTTCCGTTTGACAAAGATTTAGCACAAAACCCAAAATTCCTATAAACTTATCTATATTGAAATCTAGACAGTTCAAATAGCCTGTTTTCTTGCAAGTCATGTTTAACCTTATCAAGTCAAAAAGCTTCAGAGTCGGCAGGAAAAAAGGGTTTCAAATTTTCCCAAGGAAGAATAGATGTAACGTGCCAACACAAAATTTGGGTCAAAACTCAGAATTTGAAATATAAGAAAATAATAGAGCATGTGAACCTGTTTTGTTATTTGATACATGGTTAAAACGATAGAGCTCAAGGGGGCAGAAAAGGGTAACTACTGTATTGAAAACAAAATATATACTGTATAGTGAGAGCATGAGATGGATCAGAAGGGTCACAACCTGGGGGGAAAATAGTTCTTCGCAGCAGTTTGACTTTGCCTGTGTCTAAGTTTTGAAACATTTTGTTGTAAAAGAAATTAATTCAACTGTAGCAGAGGCTCTAATTTGTTTAATAAGATATCTAATGTGTTTAACAAGATATCTAATTAAGCCAGTAAGTTCCACAGATCTGTTTTGAGTAACATAGAATAAGAGAAACTCAAAACAAGACCAACGTGATTTCCTTGTTCTGAGTTTTTTGTATTAAACGATATCTAATTAACATGACAAACAAGGTTATGCAAAATTCTGGACAAAAGTTTTTTATCAATAATCTGAAATAAACCAACCGCGGTCTTCCACCGATAGCTGTGGCTTGTTACATGCAATACTGGCTGAGACCTGAGATATGACAGTACTGCATATCACAGATTGGCAAACTGGCTAAAACAATGTCACTGAGTAGGAAGCGTAGAACAGTAGTTTTTCCAATCCCTCTATACTATGTGATATCCCATGACACACATGCTAATAAATTAGAGAATGTACCTACTCGTATGTTCTAACAAACCAGCACAGAAAGGCAGGTAGGTACATTAAATCTGTTTTTGTCAACCGATATATGATCCTTCAAGGCTACCATACATGTTCACTGACACTTTCTTTCAACTTTTACTGATTATTTTTGTCTAAATATCACAAAATAGGAAAACAACATAATGAACAAGCAGAAAACAGAAAGAACACTAGGATACAGTTTTTAAAGTTTATATTTTTCTTATCTGCAAATAATTCTACAAATTTCCCATATGGCCATATTGATCTACCATACAGAAGTTTCATCCATTAATCATTTTGTCTACAGTCTAGAAAAATGCTCTTTACAAGAAACTAAAGAGTGTTGTAAAGGGAGGTAATTGATATGTATAAGTTGTTGAGCCTCTCTGAGCCACTTCACTGTAAGTAGTCACGCAATTCTTAAGTTACAGTAAAATCTAATAAATACCCTAAAAAATGTATGATTATGGGTTGACTCTTTTCACACAAATATTTATTTATTTGGTAACTTATTTATTTATTTATTATCATGATCATCGGACATCACATACAAAACCATATCTACATCGGATACAATATAACATAAAATTAAAAAAGGCGCTTAGAAATATAGCCCACAATGTACGACAAGCACATTTACATGTATATCAGCAATTCCCTTGATATCAAAACAGTACTTTATATTACATATTCATTATTGCTGTATTTGGCTTATGATAACTTTGTACTATTTAAAGTGACACTAGATTGTCTCCGGTGGAAAAGCCAATACAAGATCTCCTTAGTGAGAGATACACAATTTAACACTTTTAATGATATTTTATTTGATTGATTAATTAAATGAGTGGTGTTTAACGCCGTGCTCAAAGGTATTTAACTTATATGACGGCGGTGTATTCCAATATAGTTATTTGTTAAGTCATTCGTTAATTTATTATGGTGATCATTGGTGATCACATACAAAACCGTATCAGGTAAAAATATATATATCGGATACAATAAAACATAGAATTATACAGGCGATTAGAAATATAAGACACAATGTACGACACGCATAAATTAGTCAGGAATTCCCTTGATATCAAACATTACTTTATATTTCATATTCATAATTGCCATGTGTACATGTAAATAAGACACTCCTTTTTTTCTCATATTTGTTAGAATGATCTTCTTCGCTGAACAGACTTTGTTAATCTTTTGGCTTATCCTAACTTTGATTGCACTATTAAGTGACACTAGATTGTCTCCAATGGAAATATCACTACAAGTACAAGATCTCCAAGGTGAGATGTATACCATTTAACCCGTTTAATGAAACTGTGGCCAGTTTGATCATTTTTTTGACTGATTATAAATAAACTGGTGTTAAACGCTGTGCTAAAGTGTATTTCACTTACATGTATATGAAGCCCCTTAAACCAACAGCTTGTTTGCTTGATTGGGGTTTAAAGCAGTACTCAAGGTTATTTCACTTATATGACTGCGCGCCAGCCCAATCGGTGAAGGAAACCACCGTAAACGAGTTGGCAACATGCAAGACAGGACAAAACATTTAAGTAACATTAACATAACAGGACACCACAACAAATCAGCATCCTGTGCCCCTTAGCTCAGAGAGCCCCAGGGCACAGAAGGCTCCCACCCAACCACCCGCTACACCAACAGTAAATAGCTGCAATAACACTACCATAAGATAAGAAGCTGGTAAACCAACGCCCCTGTAATACGAGGTAAAGACAGTATGAATTCAGTATGCTTCAAACATACTGTCCTTAGTCCGGGCCAGACACCAATCATTTTTTTGATAGAAGTTTAATAAAAAAAAATTTCTATTCTCAGTTATTTTACTAGAATATTTAATATTTACCACAGAGTCTATGTGTCGCTAGCATATAAAGGAAATCTCTCGACTTGTTACAAATTAAAGTTGTCGGTTACATGCGTCAATAGTATAGAAGGAATGCACTTGACTTGGAACAAATTTAAGAGGTCTTATACGCCACTTCTACAATACATGCATCCGCCAGGTTCAAGTTTTTTAGAATATTTACTATCTACCTTAGGGTTCAAGTGACACTAGATTACAAAGGAAATGTTATGACTGGTAACACATTAATGCTGTCTGTTATTACAAAGAATAGTTCTCTCAAAGGCATACTAACTTTCCATAAATGTTACAAATGCCCCATTTTTATTTAGGCTATAAATGTTTTAGTGTTCAACTCTGTTGTCACAAATATTTCAGTCATATGAAAACGTTGCCTTGTCAGTGCATCTATGCTGGAGAAAACTTGGTGGAGTATTTTAGGATATTTACTAGACATATATACACCATGGAGATCCTACAATACAAAGGAAATCTCTTGATCTCTAACAAATTAAAGTTGTCAGTTACAAAGCATACTCATACACAAGACAGACCAAGTCTTCCTGAAAAGTTACAAAAAGTGTAACGTAAGGAGAGCTTGAGCCGTCTAATTCATAATTTTGGAGGTCTCATTACATGGAGGTGTGAAGATCGATCGTTTGTTCTTTTGATTGTGGTTTGACAAAATATTTAAGGTTTTAAGTACTTTAAATTATACTTAAGGATTTTCTGCGGCATGCCAGCGCAATGGGTGCATGTTTGTTTGATTGTTTGATTGGTGTTTAACGTCGTACTCAAGGGTATTTCACCTATATGACGACTTTTAATTTTAATTTGAGTTTCCGGTGTATGGTGGAAAACCGGGAAGAAACCTTGCAAAAACCACCCCACGAACTCTGCAGCCACCGGAAAACTTCCCTTATATACCTAAGGTCCACTGGGGGATCAAACCTATTCCGGGTACAGTGAAGGGGGCTCCGTGGTCCAACGCTCAACCACGGAGCCACAGCGCAGCCCCAATGGGTGGATGAGACGGCCCTTAACAATACAGGCAACAAACAGGGACGCCACGATTCACAGACAGCACTCGAGACAAGACTTCACAGAAATATCGGCTTTATGCCACATTTTGCAATTTTTCATGCAATTGTGTGAAGGAACTAAAAGACTACCTAGCAACCATGATCATCAAAGATTAAACAAAAGGTACTTGAATGTTTGGTAGCAAATGTATCATCGTACGTGAAAAGATTTCCTGAACACATGTTAACAGACAAAGAAAAGTAAACGAATAAAGAAGAAGACCTGGGCTCCGTTCTTCATCAAGAGCTTTATTGTGATGTTAGGACATATAACGGTTTCTTAAGTTAATCTATCTATTTGATGGGTGTTTAAGCTTCAAGTTAATACATTTCTTGACTGGCCTCAGAAGGGCAGTTTGATTGATAAGGGTTTTACAGCGTACTTAAGATAATTTCACTCATATAACTGCATGACAGCCCAATGGGTAAAGGAAACAGGCCCCTATAAGACTGACAACAGACAAGGAAACAGGCCCCTACAACACTGACAACAGACAAGGAAACAGGCCCCTACAACACTGACAACAGACAAGGAAACCAGGGGGCAAGAACTGGACTGAAAACAAGTCAGCCTTATGATGTCCATTAGCTCAGAGAGCACCAGGGCACAGGATTAAACATCATACAGTACAACCACCTGCTGAGTGAGCAGGTAACTAACTCTTTCTTACCAAAAATGACACAGGTTTAGTCCTACCTTTATTCATAGTTTAGTCCTCATGGCGCCAGAAATTCTTAGGAATATCCTCCATTAAGTATTTCAGGTATATTGGAGTTAGTTTGGTCGTCTGTATTCCCTTGGTCAGTAACTGGCCCCATGTCATCCAAATCTGGCACTAGATTCTCAATAGTCTGCTGCTTCTTCAGATCACTGGCACCTTAATGAGAATCAACATGCTAGTATTAGGTATATCAGATTTATTGGAGCTAGTTTGGTCCTCTGGTAAGCCTGTGTTCCCATGATAAGTAACTGATCCAACTAAATGTCATCCAAATCTGGCACTAGATTCTCAAAGTCGAAGTGACCACTGTGCTCCAAAATGCTTTTAACAGGTGGACAGATTCGGTTGCGTAAGTGAGATAATACCTATAGAGATAGATGAGGCTTGAGGCTTGGTGAGGGGAATCTGACGCGATTCGGTACATTGACTAAATTCATCAACCTCAACTTCTTCTTGTTATGGACTGACAGAGGCAGTTGTGTCAGCACCTTAACGCCAGGCCACACTCCGCTCATATCACGGTTGACTTTCTTCAAAAAGCAGACGTCAATGTGCTGCCATGGCCATGAAATATTCAAAGTTGCTGGACATTTTTTCAAGATTATATCGGTTTCTATTTATTTAAACTTTTTGGATTGTGTAATTTTGGGAATTTTATCAGGGTCATCTTAATACTTATCTTAAAGAATTTTATAGCAAGTATATTTAACTTTTGATCCATGGGATTGTACAGTAGATATACAGTGTTACAAGACAGGGTCAATCCTTATGTTAGAGTAAAAAAAGATTCCTAACTTCTGCAAAATCTACTTATGTGACAACATTACATTGTTGGTTATGGTGGGAATCTAGTATGAAAGAAACCATGCTTGTTTGTTTGTTTGATTGGTGTTTAGCGTCGTACTCAAAGGTATTTCATTTATATGACGACGGAAAGAAACCATGCAAGTGGAAAACTTCTCTTAAATATGAAAGGTCGACAAAGGCATGCGAACCTATCCCAGGTACAATGAAGGAGACACAACTGTCTAACGCAACCCACCTACATAGTAACCCACGGGGCGGACCCTCAACACTTCTAACTGAAATAACCATAGTTATGGCCTTTGACTATAAACACGACTAAAGCCAGAAAATTACGCATTAATTAACAAATTAATTTATTACCTGCATAGAATGAGAATCCGTGTCCTGAAGAAACCTTATTTAAACTCGAGTCGCTTAAGGGAGCTAACTCTTTATGTTTGCTGGGTTTCTTGCCTCGTTTCTTTTTCTCCAGGTATTGGTCAGGGTTAGATACCTCAGTGTAACCCTCTCCATTCCCATTGTGTTCAGGAATTCTTGTGACCCGGCCTCTTTCCCCAGCATCACCTGATAATTAAACGACATTCACTTTTTATTTCTTTGGTCGATTTATTTTTGAATATGATTGTTGTATAATGTCATACTCAAGAATGTTTGACTTATCGTCGACTGTGTATTTTGGGAAACAGAAGAAACCTTGGAAAATAATAACACCCAGCGATCTCTGCAGCCACTGGAAAAATTGTAATTTCTTTGCTGCTCAATAACGTATGAGGCTATCTTACTCAAACAACATTTTTATTGATGAAGCTTAAGTGAAGGCACAAGAGAATCTAGTAGTAACGATTCCAACGGTTTACAGGGGCGTCATGGAACCTCCCTTATGTACCCCAGGTAAAGAGGAGAGGCAGCATAATACTAGTATCTTTGCGAGACATTGTAAAGCGATCAGTTGATCAACACTATTAAAACCCATCACACGAAAGGGCCCAATAT
>JAVFBZ010055761.1:0-10054 GCA_032466195.1 Katharina tunicata
GCCTTTAGGTTATCCAGAACAACTCGAGATTCAGGTCTATCTAGAAACTTGTCTCTGAGAATTGATCTAGAACATAATTTATAGACTTTAATTAGTCAATATCCCTGTGCCGGTGTGATTACTCTTGACATAGTATATAAAAGAATTTACAGATTATGATATTTATTTATTTTATCAATAAATTTTTTTATTTTTTTTTTATGAGACTAAAATTGATTCCATGAATTATTAAAAAAAGAAAAAAGAGAGAAATAGTATAGGTCATTAAATAGGGACAGTGTCACAGTAGCGCTTATAGCAAACCCGAACAGGATAAAACGTCAACAGAATAATATGCGAATGACGTAAGCTTTGAAGTCCTCTTTCTACCCTGTAAATACATAAATACTGATCCCAAAAAAGTCCTACTCCAGACACGCAACATAAACATTGGAAGTAATACACACAGTCCCCTGAGGCGAAATTGTCTGTGAAACGTTACCATGGCAACTGTATTTATTTGGTAGAACAACACAACAGCTCTTGAAAGCAGACTTCAAAAAGTCGGTTTTTTTGGTCAAAATATACCTTACGTCCACGGAACAATATGTGATGTAACAGCTGTTACGCAGAAGAATTGAGTTGTGGGTAATATTATAAAAGATGGATGTCTTAGAAAATTCATCAACATTTGACAAAAAATATGTTTCTATTTTGATGATAAAATTCTGACTTGTTTAAAAGAGATTCTCTTTAGTAAAATCCATTCTTCCCCAAAAAATGTTTATATATATATCAGCTATGAAAATATATATAGCTTTGAAAAGAACACAACAGACATATATTTTGCCATTGATCGCAAAAAAGGCGTCCGTCATGTTAGCTGACATGAAGCTTAACAGATTACAGTTTTGTACACAAATGAAGTGAATTTGATTCCAGGGATTTTGATATAAGAGGTTTAAGTTGATCCAAACAAGATTGACGAGAGGTACAAGCTATTGAACATTTAACCATCGTCTGCGAGTAATAATAACAAGCTTGATAACTTCACAAATTATCATCAAACTTGGAATGTAGCTGCTTCCCGTTAAGACGACGTAGGCCTATCAGAATGGCCCTCTGGCTAAGGACTGGGTTTTATAATATAAAGCACATTCACCTTTCCATACCGATATCACTTTGGAATATAAACCACATTCACCTTTCTATATCGATATCACTTTGGAATATAAACCACATTCACCTTTCTATACCGATATCACTTTGGAATATAAACCACATTCACCTTTCTATATCAATATCACTTTGGACTATTGACCACATTCACCTTTCTATACTGATATCACTTTGGAATATAAACCACATTCACTTTTCTACACCGATATCACTTTGGAATATAAACCACATTCACCTTTCTATACCGATATCACTTTGAAGTATTGACCACATTCACCTTTCTATACCGATATCACTTTGTTAATAAAGAACACATTTACCTTTCTATACCGATATCCCTTTGAAATATAAACCACATTCACCTTTCTATACCAATATCACTTTGAAGTATTGGTCACATTCACCTTTCTATATCGATATCACTTTGGAATATAAAGAACACATTCACCTTTCTATACCGATACCACTTTAGAATATACACATGTAAACCACATTCACCATTCTATACCGATATCACTTTTGAATATAAACCACATTCACCTTTCCATACCGATACCACTTTGGACTATTTACCACATTCACCATTCTATGCCGATATCACTTTGGAATATTGACTACTTTTACCTTTCTTTGCCGATATCACTCTGGCAATAAACTGCCTCCCAATGTTCATTGTCTCCTAATTTCTGGTCAATTCTCAGATATTGATATTCGAGACACTGTTGTCTAGACCAGGGTAAAACTTGGCTTTATTGCTGTGTTTGGGGTCTTTTACACGACGTGTCCTAAATGTAAGAGTAATTGGAAGGGTTGTGTGTTTTATTGGTCGGTGATATCTGAGCCGCAGACAGAGGGGTAACAAGATAGCTCTGGTCAATACTATACTGTGGTTTATTGTCAGAGTTTTCAAACTGTTACACTCACGCATCGAAGAGACAAGAGGTTCTGTGAACTCAAAAGGTCCATAGTCCCAATTTATACTGCCTTTACTTCTTTGATAAAATTAGGATAAAACGTACGCCATGTATGAGATGTCTATCTAATGTTAAATAATTGTGTGTAGGTACCTTAGTAATTAATCGGATAGTATAGGGCGGACAAGAAATGCAATCTTACATTTTTAACTACGGAAGACAATTTAATCGCGTTATTTTATTCAGCTGTTTTGACGTTCAGTGGTTTCTTTAATGCTGGATTCGGGCTAAAGAAGATCAGAATTTACGGAGGGACAAAAAAAACATTGGGTAAAATACACTGCACATAACATTCAGAACCGAACTTGTTGGGGATACTTATTTCCAAAAGGTAGACTGAGGAGGTTGCTTGTTTGGGGTTTTCTATGCTTGTCTTTCAAATTTAATCAATTTTATGTCCCCAACAAAATCGTTAAAAAATACAGTTACACAAAATCGCCAATGCCTGGAATAGATTGCAGATTAGACTAGGAACTGATGGAGATAGAGACCCCTAAAGAAGATGGGATATAGACTTTTATCGCCGTAGCGTGATGTGTGGACTTAGCTTGACTGTGTGCTATAGCATAAGGCTCCTTTATCGAATTAGGGAATTAAATCGAAGCTCTAAAAACATTTAAGTAAGAATAGCACGCAACACTGACGTAAGTGAAGCAGTGGGTTTGGGTTTGTTACCATGGTCTATGATCAAAGACACAGACCAGATGCCGGGCCATTATGTCAGTTTGATATAACCCGGTTAATGGGGCAATCTCCTTACAATCTGCGTTATTCTAGGAGCAGGTGATATCACAATATATATATCTAATGGTACCAGATACATAATAAAATGTCCATCCTGTACAGCGATGTAATGCAAGATCATTTGAACTAACGTACAAGATAAGTTTGCTGCAACAACGGAGGAGTTTTTTGTGTCGTTCATAAAATGACAATAATCACCAGAAAGTGTATATAGAGAATTATCCCCGGAAAGAGGACAATAGTGTTACTACTACAATCCTCAAACTTTAGTTTCCTTCGCGGTATTAAGGTCAAGGCTTAATTGTACCTGGTGTGAGACCTAATGGCCGGGAGTCACACACTAGGCATTGTACGAAGACTTTAACCTACACGACGACATTAACACGGTCTTGTGTGAGAACACTCTGTGTCAAACGGGGTGCTTATTCTGACATAAGGCTCGTAGAGTTATGTCCCCTTTAGTTTACTTTCCAATGTGTGTATATGAGGAACACGGTCACCTGGCTTGTCATTTGATTAAAATCTTCGTCAGTGTATATAACGGGCCCCATTTTATGTAGAGATAATTGGTAAAGTGTCGTAAATTATGCGGTCGCCGTCGTCGGGCGAATTACAACTATATAGGGCTGCTTACGCACACAAAAGCAGTGTTTTTCAACAAATGCTGATTGCCTTATTTCTTAAAGTTTCGTCACAAATTAAAACATTAATTTTGAGAAGAAAAAAAGTGCCAGTCAGATAGTTCTGCCATAATTCAAATTAAACGTTTAGAGGGCTGGCCAATTTCATTAATAATGAATGTGTCAACAAAGCCTTCTATCCCTCTGTGGTGAATGAATGACCTTATATTTAACGAGTCAACGTTTTGAATGTTGTACGTGGCGGGGCTAATAGCCATTGATTTTGAGTAACGTCGGTACATCAAAGCCTGACCCAGATGTGACAGCAAATTGACACATCCTCGTGAAAGTAGCGCACAAAGCTGAAGGATGTAATAATTTAGATGGCGCGTATTTATCCCAAAGTTGTCTGCGTTGAAAAGCTAGATGGTACTTAATGGTTATAAAACGCTGGCTTATCATACTAAAATAGGATGGTACCTTTCTCCAGATTAAGAAGAAAAGGCTCGACGAAAGGAGACTGATTTGATTCTCTATTTTAGAATGCTGGCCTGTTTGTGTTGGATAATAAATAAAATATGTTATCAGAAATTTACCATCTTGCGTGTTTATTATGTTTGCGGCAGGCACACAATCCAGAAAAATGGATAGAAAAAAAGTAAAGAAATCGATTTTATTAAAATTTATTAATAAAGTAGGAACGAATACTTTTTTTTTAAATAAAATTGATTTCTTTACTTTTTTTTTTTCCATTTTCATCGATTGTGAAATAAAAAAATTTGATAACATATCTTAGTTACTATCCAACACACACAAGCCATGCATGTGACCGCGATGAGGAACTAACATTCTAGTTCAACTTCGCTTAACTCAGATACCATCCATCACCCCCGATTATTGGCTTAAGTATAATGACAGACCATTTTTTAGTCCATTAGTTGTATATTTACCGCTGCAGGCAATATTTGTATTGCATGTATAGATAAACGCGTCCTATAACACATCAAGTGCATTCCGCGTCAAAAAAATCGGCATAGAGCAGGTAACAACAAAGAAAATGAAGAAATAAAATAGCTCGGTTGCCCCAAGTTTGCTTACGCCTTAACGTAAAACAAAATGTATCATTTTGATGCATATTCATACACCTATCACGGCCGAACTTGATTAGTGATGACGGAGAAATCAGGCTAGGTTTTGCCGATTGCTAATGCTGCAAACCTCACCATACAGCAGAGTACAGGTTTGTTTGATTGGTGGTTTACCCCCATTAAAACGTTATACACTGGAAGCTTCTGAGAACAGGAAACTGCAGAGGACAGGGTTGATTGATTGGTGATTTACCCCCATTAAAACGTTATACACTGGAAGCTTCTGAGAACAGGAAACTGCAGAGGACAGGGTTGATTGATAGTGGTTTAACGGGGTAGGCCTACTTAGGGTTATTTCACTTATATGACGGCGTGCCAGCCCCATGGGTAAAGGAAAACCACCCTTATCGACGCAGGTAACATAGAAAACGTTACAATATATTTACTGTCAAAACACAGGACACCACAACAAATCGGCTTCCTGATGGCCCTTATCTCAGGACACAGGCGGCACCTGCTTCCTTCCTACACAACACAAACAATACATCAAACAGGAGAAACCTGCTACCTCCCCACACAACACTAACAATACATCTAACAGGAGGCACCTGCTTCCTTCCTACACAACACTAACAATACATCAAACAACAAACCAAGAATTCAAAGTTTCTCAAAAGACCAATGCTTTATTTAAAATAAATTATCTGAGGCTGTGAAGCTATCGTAGATTAAAATCAAACAGACTTTGTTACAAAGGATTCCGAAAAAGTTTTCAGCTGATCTGACACATCTGAAATCTCTACAAAAACAGACCACACCAAATTATTGTGTGAAAACATTTGATCAAACTGTAAAAACAACCAGTCTCAAAACTAAAGGCTTGAAAGTTTGACAGCACACCAGTCAGAGTTTCAATCATCTTTTTGTTATTTGACTCTTATTAACGAAAATTAAAGAAAATTGCAAATTGTTCTGTTTTGAAAAAAAATTTGTACAAAAATAGTTGTTGTTCTCGTTTAAAGGAAACAGAACTTTGCACTTTGCCTTAAAGAATACCAGTTTAGTAGGAAAAATTACTGTCAAACTTTAAAAAAAATGACAATTCTGTAACAATAACAGTAAAGAAGAATTTTTTGTCCTTGCTTTAACAAATTGAACTTTTCTCTCCCTGCAATACTAATTAGGAACAATATCTGTAATAGTTTGAAGAACATAGGTGTTTGCTCTGTTGTACCAAATATGATCAATTGATTGATTTATTTATTGATTGATTGGTGTTCAACGCCCTTGCTTGTTTTATAGCTCTGTAAGAAAGATTTTGTTCGCTCTATATCTGGCAGCAAGAATGTAAACTAGAAACATACTGCCCTTCATCAGAGGGCCCCACCTTAGTCACAGGGCCCCACCTTAGTCAGAAGGCCCCACCTTAGTCACAGGGCCCCACCTTAGTCAGAGGGCCCCACACAAACACTTATAGTACAAAAACACCTGTTGTTCCAGTACATTGAAATTTGCTTTGTTTTAACAACATAAATATAGAAATATCAGGTTTAAAGAACATTGAAACCATCGAGACTTTGATATATAAAGACTTTGATATATAAAGACTTTGATATATAAATTGTTATTACACACTTTTGTTTCAAACTTTGCCAGTAAAACCCACAGTAAATGGAAAATTAACTTTTAAATAAAACTAGAATCTAACCTTTTCTTTAAAATGTTACTTAACATAATAGTAGTAATAATTTATTATTAAAGGTTAATTACAAAATGAGGTATGGCATAATTGAGCAAGTAAATAGAATAGAAACTGTGAAAATATCGTTAAATAAGGTTGACGCAGTTGAGTTTAATAACATAAATAAATTAATAAATAAGGATTGAGGTATGAACAGAATATTCACATGGAATCATTGCATCTTGCATCAGTTTGAATTGTAAATTTACAAACAAAAATTTAAGTCCAATATAGTTCATCTCGATTGAACTGACTACAGACTATTCAGGCTTCACTTCAAATTATTTGCTAAACTGCAAACACTGGCTGACAACTGAACTGCTAAACTGAAAACGAGGTTGTCAATTACTTGTTCATGAGAAGAAAGTCTGAAGGGAAAATGAAACAAAAACACACAGTTTACACATGCATAGTTCTAGTAAATGCATTTTGGCTGAAAACGATTTCCTTAACAAAAATTCCACAATTTTTCGTTGTCTTTATTTACATATTAAAGAACAGTTCATCCAATCCCCACCTGAGATGTTTGCTTATCCTAGAAAACACAGGACAGATACAGGACCAATGGTGTCTAGGAGGCCCGAGATTACCTATTTTTTGGGGCATTATGTATACATTTATACAAATTTTATACAGTTTTTTAACAGTACAAATTCAAACAATTAGCTCTCAATTCTATATCTTAAGGTAAGCCATATTTAAATTTAAACAGAGTTGTCTTCGAACAGTAAACAACAACAACACAACCACAAAAGGGGACGTGTGTTGTCGGATCTGTGGGGAAAACAAGGTTTCTCCAGTGTCAAGGACAGACAGCAAAAATGTAAACTAAAAACACCCTGCCCTTATTGTTATAATTCTGTGGGGAAAACAAGGTTTCTCCAGTGTCAAGGACAGACAGCAGGAATGTAGGCTAAAACACCCTCCCTGCCCTTATCGCTAGTCCCCAATCAAATCAACTGATCATTTCTCTGTCTGTCTTTGATACTCGATCAGGGAACTTGAAATGGACAGACTATAAGTAACAAACTAAAATTGCATTTTAGATCACACAGTTGCTATTTCTTTCGTTGTCGTTACAAAGTTGAGCACCGTTCAAGAACTGAGGTATAAGTTTGACATTTATACAAACAGTCACAAGGCATGAGGTATAGTAACAGTAGACCCTGAAATATTGGTCTGTTGTAGGCCTACTGAAAGTGATTTCACTCATAGAGTGCTGGTGTCTGGCTAATTGGAGGAGGAGGACACCCGACATAGCCCCTTTGTTGATTGATTAGTTTACTGCCTATTGAAAGAGAATTCCACTTATTATTTTTGGAATACACCACCTTCATCAGTATAAATAAAAGCTGGGAACATCCTGCCCTTAGTCCATCTGTACTCCAGGTCATTGAATGTTCAGAAATTGTCGTGCAGTTATCAGTCTTGCACTTCTGTTTACTTGCGTAGTTCTAACAATAAAGAGATATTTTATGTTTCAAAAGCTCTCTCTCTCTCTGCACTAAATACCTAATACAACAGAGATCAAAAGTTTTCTGAGATTTTGGAAGAGTTTGGCGGCCATCTTGCTTCCTTTGTCAGCAATTTAAATGTGTCCACTGAAGTTTATATCAATTCATATAATAAATGTATCAAAGATCTAAACCTACCAATCAGAATTGGAGAGTACTGTATGTGATGACAAGCCTACCAATCAGAATTGGAGAGTACTGTATGTGATGACAAGCCTACCAATCAGAATTGGAGAGTACTGTATGTGATGATAAGTAAAAGCCCAGCCCCCCGAGAGCATAAAGTTGATTATACACATTTTAGTCACCATTTTGAATCTTCATTTTGAATCATTATGTAACAGTAAACTAATAACGATACATATCTAATCATCTAGTTTGAGACACAATTTTATCTGTAGGAGATGACAGATTAACTGTACTTACATGTATAACAATTTGATCTCCCGGAGATGACAGATAATCTGTATGTATAACACAGGGTATCACAGGAAGGAGAATTCCTCATAAACACTGAAGTTAGAAACGACCTCGGATGAAGAAAACCTTAGAGTAAAGCGTGTCTGGCTAGCTAGGCTGCATATAGAAGTATCCGTCAAGATGGCAGATTTCTTCAGGACTTCGACATTTCATCAACAAAAGTCCATAAATTTTCAGCTGACATTCACTTCTCTCACAAAGTAAGTAACTATATATGTTACTAAACAATGGATATTAATGATTTTGTTGGTAATTTCTGAAATAATACATTTACGCAGTCTGTCAGAAATAAAGTGGCATGAAAAGTCCACCATACATGTATGCAGTCTGTCAGAAACAAAGTGGCATGAAAAGTCCACCATACATTTACACAGTCTGTCAGACACAAAGTGGCATGAAAAGTCCACCATACATTTATGCAGTCTGTCAGAAACAAAGCGGCATGAAAAGTCCACCATACATTTACGGAGTCTGTCAGAAACAAAGCGGCATGAAAAGTCTACCATACATTTAAATTCTTAATGGGCTCTTGAAGAATCTGGATGACTTGTCAACAATCAGAAGAAAACATGTTCTTACATTTCTAGATGTTGCCTATCTTTCCAGACAAACTTTTCAGGTTCTCCCGTCCTTAGTCGTTGATTCAAGCTTCAGCATTTATTAAGATTGGAGAATATGATATCATCACACCATCAACACTATATTGTTAATATCACTCAATTATCAGTTAAAAAAATAACGATTAATACTGGCTAAACTCTTCGGCATCCAGTCACGAAGCAATGTGACCAGCCGGGCTTCCAAATAAGGAAAGTACGTCTCCCATTGCCGCGTAGCTCCGCCTTTTATTATAGCCATGGCCGCATCTGCAGGCGAAGCAGGTTTTATAGTGTCCAGCAAAAATTTCTTTCCAAAAAGTAATAACTTGCTCACAGCATTTTCTGTACCTGGAAAGGAAAGGTCAAAGGTTACATGTACAGGTTAGGGTCAAAGTGGTACAGTCACTATTGTTTAAGTACCGGTATCTAAAGTTTACAAGAACTGATTATTGAGGCAAAAAAAACAAACATGAATTACTTTTCTTTTCTACAAAGCCTTTTTGACCCAATATTTCATAATACTTGTATTACTGAACTTCATGTAGTGGACTATTTTTTATAATTTTAGCTTCAGGTTACTTCAGTAATAAGATGTTTGAAAGAAACCACCTCATCGACACCGGCAATTCACTGCCAGTGCTGGATGCAAAAGAGAACGCCACAAAAATCAACTTACAGAGCAACAGGGAAACCGAAGCTGCCCCAACCTGAGCTCAAAAGCTACCCCAACCTGAGCTGAGAACCTGCCCCAACCTGAGCTGAGAACATGCCCCGACCTCCCTACCCCAACCTGAGCTCAAAAGCTACCCTAACCTCCCAACTCCAACCTGAGCTCAGGAGCTGCCCGATCTCCCTACCCCAACCTGATCTCACAACCTACCCCGACCTCCCTACCCCAACCTGAGCTCAAAAACTTCCCCAACCTCCCTACCCCAACCTGAGCTCAGAAGCTGCCCCGACCTCCCTACCCCAACCTGAGCTTACAACCTACCCCGACCTCCCTACCCAAACCTGAGCTAAGAAGCTGCCCCGACCTCCCTACCCCAACCTGAGCTCAAAAGCTGCCCCAACCTCCATACCCCAACCTGAGCTCAAAAGATGCCCCAACCCCCCAACCCAAACCTAAGCTCAGAACC
>JAVFBZ010055772.1:0-10054 GCA_032466195.1 Katharina tunicata
TTTCGAAATGAGATATTGGTTTAAACAATATTTTTATTTCTGGTGAAAAGGCGGAAATAGGGATTGGCGAACAGGCGTGTGGCCTATACAAACACCGTTGCCTAATTAATATAATGAGATATTGCACTTGAGCGATGGTAGAAACAATATAAATGAGATTGCAAAAACCGAAGCAACAGTATACCCCAAATGTATCATTCCGTGGTAATCAAACTGTACACTTGCGATACAGTCACTAACTGTCTCATATTACCAAGATCTAGCATCATAGACCAAGCCTGGCTATACATTTATACTTAACCTAAACCGGGTGCAGCGAAAGCGACTCAGCAGTCCAACGCTAACGAACTGAGGCACGTCACGGCCTTTGTATACATATGATTTTTTGTCCATTACTCAATCTTTAGAAACAAATTCAATATTGAGAGATTTTTAAAGCTCTGAAATAACACTAGAATCATATGTTTAGAGAGTCTTGAACTGCCAACTTTGAAACTAATTGTGTATCTCACAATGTATACGATTTAATTATTTATTTATTTCCAAGAATATTTGCACTAATATAACAACCCATTTATATTTCCCTTTGCCGAAAAAAGCCAATTATCGGATTTGAGGTGTGCAGGGGTCCGGAGATTCTGGGAGACTACTGTTGATTTGCAGATCCCATTTCGGTTATACCGTATCAGTGACTTTGTGGTTAACGTCGTACTCAAGAGTATTTCACTTATATGACGACATTGCGTGGCCGATGATGTATAAAAGCCCTGTTGAAAACCGCACCGCGATCTATGGAAACTGATCAGTCAGAAACCCATCGAAAATTAGTTTTCGACAGGCTTTTGAAACTCTAGTGGTAGATTATTTATCCATTGTACTTCTGATTTGTTATGTTCATTTCTCTGTCTGTTTGTTGGTCTGTCTGCTACCTGTTAATATTTTACTCAAAATTATATAAAAAAATATTATCTATTTGGATCATAGGGGAAAACAGTGAACAAATCTCAAACAGGTCCCCCTTTACAGTTGTAGGTATAAACTTACAAAACAGTTATGAGTTACCAATATTTGAATTGTAGACGGTATTTGTGTCTCGGGTTGTAGGCTTGGTCTTTCGGTTGAATCAGTCATAATGTATGGTTACGGAAAGCAGCTAAAGTGAATTGGTATATACGTTATAGAACATGATATAAAGATAAATAAATAAGAAAATAAATAGTAAGTAGGTAAATAAATAATTAAACAAAGAGTAACAATACACACTTTGCATCATATATCAGTCAAATTATTCTTTGTCCTTCCTTTTTAGTCGCCTGCTAAGAGGAAAGGGTGCCTTCGACCTAACGTCGGGTCTGGGATTTTGAGGAGGATTTAATCAGATACATTCTTAATATAACTGGAGGCCATAAAGATAAGCCAACCAGCCGTTAGATAATTCAATGTTATTTAAAACATCAATATTAATGTTATCTTGTCACAAAAGGAGACGGTTAAAACGTAAATCTGAATGGTAAAGTAATGGTTTATGGTTGTAAATCGGAGTATCCCAAGTGACATCGGCTGCAGGCAAAGTTCTAACAATCAAAACATAAATCAATCATGTTTTTAGATACCGGTACACGTTGCTGTCGTGGTGAACATAGGAAATACTGGTTTAAACCAAAATACAGAACTATCCTCTAGCTTAACAATGACAATGCTTAATATCCAAAAAGGTTTAAGACGGAATGTATATGACAGGAACGGGACTTTAATTGACACACTATTTTAGTATGAGCTACACGGACGGGGCATCACAGATAAATAGACAAGCAAAAAGACATGCAGTAGTGTTTGGGAAGATAATTAAAGAAGATACAGCATTTGTTGCTTTAGACTTCACCCGTTCCATATTATGTTGGTAATCGACCCAGTAGTAGTAAATAGGAAACTCAGTTATTAAAGAATATCTTATATTATGTTTGGTTTTAGGGTCATTTAGAAGCTGGGCACATAAACAAAACATGACTATGATGGACTTTCAACTTTAATATACTCAGAAAGAGACAATTCTAATGTTCTGTCAGTCAATATGGTTACCGCCTGTACCAGTTTTATCTAACATCTTCGTACCGGTAGGACCCAAGTAAGCAGCGATATAGGAAACATCGTCCACGGGACTTGTCATTGATTTAATTTAGATGATTTAGACAATTATCCTTTCGTTGACATTCACGTTGAATTTCATGAGAATTATAAGATTTTACTTTCCATAAATTGTAAACGAAAATAATTTTTAAAGCCAAACAGGAAACACGTGGCGTGGTATATTAGTACGCAGTCAACGTGACGAATGCGTTTTTTTCCTTAATAAAGCGACGGAAATCGCTTCTACCTTGACGTTATTAAACATTTTGCAGGGGTGTTTATATTTTCTTAAAAAATACGGTAGCGGAAAATTAACGAAAACAGGTAATCACGTGTCAAATATGCGTCAGCTCTGTCAGATGTTTCTGATATGTTCTGGTATTTGACAGCGAAAAGTAAATAATACCTTTTTCGGGTTTGATATTGTCAAGCTCTCTTTCAATATTAACACAAGGGCTACATTTCAATTGATCGGGTAAGTCTTGAGGATGGCAGATGGCTCCTGCCGATAAATTGACTTCGATATCTCCTAGTGACATTTTCCATATTGTAATCTGACGTGTTGTCACTGAAGCCTAGTTGTTGACTTAAGATCTAAGACAAATGTAATACAAGTTATTCCTAGACTTTTCCTTTGCAAATAAAATGGATATGTCTTCAATAGATTCGATGTTATCTGGTGTAAAGTGTTACTTGTAATGTGATTTTCAAGTTACTTTAAAGGGCAAGGAAACGGAAACACAAAGTCATAGTCAAATTATAGATTATGTCCAGTTGTAACTAAAATTGCTATTACATATTTTTTAGGATGACTCGCTCTCCACTTTAAGCCACATCTACTAAACTACTGTAAGTAAAATGTATGTCGGACTTTTCGCGCCACGTTTCTTCTGGGAATCATTTAACTTAAATAAATGTATATTAAAATGTTGTTGATCAACTATATATAATAATAATCTTTACTTTTCTTCACAACCTATCCAACCAGTAAAGTTGATCTTCCATAGAGGCGAAACAAATTAACATGATAGGAACGAATGTACACAAATATGACGTTATTTATAAATTAGTCAATATGTTTCTCTAAAATTTATAAAAAAAATATATAACGGTATAAATTAATAAAGATATGACATTGATGTCTACATGTTCTGTAAAAAAAAAAAAAAGAAGTTTGTAAAAATTATCTTTAAAACATTGTATAGATTGACAAGATTTTAGATTAAACAGTAACAGCGAAGCTCCGTTTTTACACAATTCTGTTCTTATTTTAGGTATTCAAAAATTGTTGTTCACAGTAGAACGAAGAGTGTGTGATTTTAAACTACAGCGCACAAACAGATCATTTAAATACGGCGGATATTCGTTATGAACAATTTTGAACATTTGAACCCCTGTATGGTATACAAGTATTTTTTTAAGAGGGAGCCATCGAAACTTTTTAAACAAACAAACTGTGTGGTCAAGATGTACTGAACCGTTAACAATTCTGACTGCCTGTTTCTGTAGTCTAGATAATTTATCCAAGTTTTTGTGGTCACTTTTTAAAAAGTCTCCAGTTGTGAAAATGGGTGGTTGGCGGGAGATTCCTTTGCACTGGTGCTCTTGGCTAAGGGGTATCAGGAAGCCGATTTGTTGTGGTGTACTGTTTGGTGTCATGTTTGTTCTGCATTGCTTGCTTGTAGCCAGTTACTTCGAAGGTGGTTTTCTTTAAGACTATTTGAGTTGAGTAACCTAAAATACGGAATAAACCCCAAATAAAAGGAACAAAATTCATTTGTGAAATATCTGAACTTATTTGTCATTTGGTAAGACCTGTGTCCGTCGGTGTGTTATCTTTTTCTGTCATCGCTGTGGAACATTCATTTTTTCCAACCGATATCTTGAAAAAGTTCCAATTATAGCTATTTTCAGAAGAAACAAATATATCATCGCTCTAGTGATTTTGTCCTATGGCTGATTTTTATCGAACTTCACAAATGTCTTTAATGAAAATGCCTTGAACAAACACGGATTTCAAGGTCCTGGTGCCAGGTTTTCGAAAGCGTTTTTCACCGCTCTAGTGATTTTGTCCCTGTGCCAAGTTTCATCAAACTCCACAGTCATGTCTTAAAGAAAAGTTATTGAAACAAGTTCATGGTCGTCGGGTCAAGTTCATTACATAATATAGCGCTAAAATCCTTTGAACGTTCACGTCACAGTGGCCTATATCAAAGTTCAAGGTCGCTGTTACTGCAAATGTATATTTTGAAAATTTTCCTATAATTACACATTTTAAAATTGTGCGATCATAAATGCCTGTCTGGACTACACATGACTAACTGTAATGGTTGACAATAAACAGACTATTTTGTACACAGTTGTATGTGGTGCTATTGGTTGCATTACCATAGAAATGCTTTCAGTACAGAAACTCAGTTTTATTTACAAGCTTATGTTCCACAGAGACATCCGTTTAAGTTTCTCATGGGTAGCCTTCTGACATGTAGATGATGTAGAAAAAACAACAAATAACTGTCAATCGCGATCAACCGATTTATTATCTCAGGATTACAAGACAGCTTGACAGGGCTAGCCCCCATTCTAAAATAGAGAATCATATCATATATTTGACTCTTAGGTATTGACTGGCCATCTTGTTGTTCACCTAGAAAGATTTATCCCTCTTGGCTGTTTATATCGAGTAAGTTTATATGTGATTAGATGGTACTTCTTCACGATTTTATTTATATTTTTCTGCCTTTTACTGACTTCAAATTGAATCGGCCTTATTGCAACTTTTTGCTCTGTTTAATTTCAAATAAGTTGGTAGTAAAATCTAGACGATTCATTCACCAGAACACTCTTCCTGGAAACATTACCACGACAAAAACATGGATGGCCTGTCATTATTTAAGTGCTTGTCTTCTTCTCATCTTCGAGAATGGTACGTGTCTATTTTAGAATGGGTAATCCTTCCGAGAAAACTACAGAGGCCATACTTCAGTGGTATTATCTCTTTTTACTCTTGTGTCTTTTACTCCTTATGTATTTGTTAAAACTATATGAAGTTTAAACAAAAAATATTAAGAAAAAAAGCAAATTTTAATATTTATATTATAATAGTATTTATGTTGGAAGTTAAATGTACTTGAGATATATTTGTAACAATTCTATTCCAGCACATTTCGACCGTAAAGACATGGTCACGGTAATCATTATACAATTGTACATCAATTCACTGGTGCTGCCGTCATGTTCTTTCTGCAGTTATAGCACCATCTTACCACATGCTCCAGTGATCCAAGGAAGAAGTCCATCTCTCTCACTGCAGCTGGCAGAACTGGGCGTTTGTATTTTGGTTTAAAAGTACCTAAGCTTCCTTCATTTTATTGTTCCTTTCTATCCTGTTTTTACACCATAAATAGGCAACACAAAATTAAATGATTAAATAACAGCAGTCTTGCATCCTGAGGCTAACATAATAAAAGGTAAGTTATACGTGGTAGGGTTCCAGAAAGTGGACTCAAAGTTGTGAATGTCTCTGTAAAGTTCTGGTTCATTATTTGTGTTGAAATGCATGTCGCACTATAGTTAATACAGTAGAAGGCTGTAAACATCGATATAATTTTATTAGAAGGAACAATACATGTGAACTCTGATCGTAGAGATATATGTATGACTTCAGGAATACTTGAAGCCCCACGGGCCATATTCGTTATCAGATATACATTTTGGAATGCGTTCTATTTTATTGCAAAGTATTAACGATATTTATTTCTTAAATCAAAGGATTAAGTATTTACTCGTCTAAGATTAGCTCTAATGTTTCCAATCTGCGGATGTTATTAAGAATGTATCGGATTTAATGGTCAATTCAACATCTAATCCCTGTCGAGTTGTCGAATAGCGTACATGTATTTGATAGTAGCTCAAGACGTATTGGACAAGTTTAGTATCTTCTGAGATGGATCATTCACACTGTTAAGCTTCGCCATTAAATTCCCTTTGCCTTGCATGTAAGTCTTGGGTAAAATAAAATTGATTTTGAGATTCTCAAGCGGTGGCTTGATAACAATTAAGCAGTACCACATATATGTGATTCTCTGTATAAATCAATTTGTACGTTGAAATCAACAAAGCATCTCTCAGGCAAATAAGGTCACCACGGTGTACATTGGTACCACTGCCAATGAACTTCAGGAAGTAACATACTGTATCCGCAGCGTGTACATCGCTTAATTGACAATAGCATCTATCAAATTTTCAAAATAAATTCTCAACATGTTACTGATAGTTCTTTCGCAAGATCCAAAAGGGTTCCACGCAATAATACAGTTACGCCAAAGCATTCTATGTTATTGTTCCTAGTTGAAACAAAAATCAAAACGTATTTGTGCAAGTTTTGCCGATGTCTCATTGATGCCACCAAAATGCGTCTGACGCAATTCCCCCATTCTGCCTCTTCGCTTATGTTTGATATCTTTAAACTGGTTCTCTTTTAGCTACGTTTGCTTACTGTTTTCGTTGTAGTGGGGTGAGGGTGGGTGAAGTTGGTTATAAGACAATAAAGCTTTTGATTTCAATCAGATGGGTGCTAAACTTGCCGCGATTGATTAGCCAAAGTTCCGGCTAAAATGACAATGACCGTATCACGTCAAAGATGATGTGGGCCTTATATTCGATGAAACCCGAGGGGTTGCTGTCAAAACGTTTGGGTTCAATTTTAAGGCAGTAAATGACAATGTTGTTATTAAAAATTGAAATAAATAATTTCGCACGCTATATACTGACAGCACTGACAACACCAGAATATCCTATTTAGGCCGTGATGACGGACATTATTATATAAATGTAGATATTGGCCTGATGGTCTAAATGACGTCTGTAAATGTTGTGTACTTCAGGTATAACAGACGAATAGCATAACATTTAACAAAAATGTGCAGGAACACAGTGATAATTAGTGGTAGAATTGAGGAATTCGTCAAACTGATAATACCAGTAACCTTGTTGGGTCAAACTAATACATAATTGTTGATGCAGTTCCAACTAAGGCTGCATTAGCTGCGTTGGATTACCCAGTAATCTGTACACAGACACGTACTGCATGAGCATATTGGGCCCAAGGATAAGCTAAAACATATTTTGAAAGCAATCCAATATTTTCTGGTAGAAATAGGGATGAGGCTCATCTTTCAATGAAATATTTTGATTGACAGATCATGTACTTCGCCAGAATTAATACTTCCTATCCAGCAGGCGACAGGAAAGAAGTCAACAGGTCAAGTAGACCAAAATTACTGTGGCGTAATGGAAATCTCATCAATCACGATTGACGAGCCAAAAGATTTCCGCTTTGTCTGAAACTGGATTGTTCCTTCTAAACCTGCTTCATGTTGAACATATGGGATTAAAAGTAATGTAATGCCGGTAAATCAAGGAAACCAAAATACATTTTTACGTCAGAAAAATTGGCTCGGCACCAATATTGTAAATAGCTGTTTGCTATTACTGTGCCATTTGTCCATGTGTTATCAATACCAGGTGACAGTTGTTGAAGAGTCGACCTGATGCCTTATGGGCGGATGTTAGGCTCTATTGGATATTTGGAAAAAATTTGGACATAAATGCGTATCCGCAGGCCAATTTATTAAGAATATTTGACTACTTTATCAATTTTTGGACAAAGCCTTATTTAAGCGATCAGAATGAATGCTGTGTAATGTCTCAGAAGTACCTGGTTAAAAAAGTAAACTCGAAGGGTATTGAATACCTACATATAAAAGTCAAAACCATTTTCAGTGCCTAACTCTAAACCCTTTGACAGCCTTCTGATCGTTTACAGTATCGACTCACTACATGGTCTGACATTTCGTTAATTTGTTGAACTGAATCGCACTATAGAATAGCTTAATAAGGTCAAAGATGAACGACTTTCATCAAAACTGTGACACAAACATTTTAGATTTAAGAACAAAAAAATAGCCGAATCCAGTAATTGTGATGTACGATATTGTATTGAGTTGTTAGGATTTTTCTAACGCACAAGCGAATTATACAATACATGTGTCAAAGGCTGTAATCTCATCACGATGCCTATCACTGACAACCGTCCAGGAATGTTTTGCCATCGTATTCTTGGACATACTATATGACATTGACAGCAATCTTTAGAGAAAAATCGGTACTGGATCGATACGCATACGCGATTCAGATATACAGCAACTGCACCTGTCTCTTAGCAGACCCATATTTTGATTAAAACCGTTTCGGTGTATAAAGGCATTGTAACCTTTTTAAGTGTATAGAACAGATACGCGATCGGACGTTATTGACATCATAGGACCATCGACGTCCAGGGTCAGAAGGAAAATAACCAGGAATTCACGACACATACCACGGAAGAAAATCGGCTAGTACACGACCATTACATTGAGACTATTTTAATTGTCAGAAGATATGAAGTAGAATAAAAAAAACGACACGTACCAAGAGTAAGTGGAACAATAGCAGTGTTGACACTATTGGCAATGATCTGAATTAAAATTGTAATTGGCACAGGCATTGACGAGATGGAGAAAGGAATATTCTGGTAATTTTTGTGATTTAGATGGATCTAGGCGTCTCTTGAAACTAAGCTTTCATTTATTAATGTATCAGATACGACTATGGTCTATTCTTTAGTTCTGGTCGACATTTAAGCAAAACGTAGTTAAAATGCAGTTACTTGATGGATACCTAATATGTTTTCTGTGAAGCTTTAACTTCAATTTTATGCCGGGTGCAAACTACAGATTTTATACGAAAACTAAGCATAGAGAACTATTATTTACTACCTTCAAACGGTCAAGGTAATCGCGTTAGAGAGATCGCCTAACATATTAAAACTTTATTACACTTTTTATTTTTTTAGGGTCGACTGATTTTTTTTTATTTGCTTTTCCTATTGTTTTCATGTTTCATGGAACCTTCTTGGGATTTCTCTTAATGATAACAAGGACAGTTATGAATGATTAATAATCCTGGAATCCGTAGCAGAACATGCTTTGGAAGCCGAAGAAAGGCTTTAGAGGCTAAAACGTCCAACCGGCTCATATGTGTGAGAAACAGTTTTAGCATTGAGCTGTTGTACAGTTAAGTTCAAATACAATATTACTTCTAGAAACCTTCTCCTATGCATTTAAATGTATAAAACTAAACCCAAATCTGACAGGTGGGTGATTGGAAGGGAGTTTCCTGAGCTAGGGGTCATCAGGAAGCCGATTGGTGATGCCTTGTGTATTGTCATAGCCGTTTAATGTAGTTTCCGTCACCCATAGGGCTAGTACACCCTAGTACATGTATAAGTACGGCGTAAAACGCCAAACAAACAAACAAACAAATTTGACGATTCAAAACTTACATAAGTTTGAATTCTACCCGAAATATGTTGGATAACTTAGTCTGATGGCGCAGACTTTATGCAATCAGCATTTCAATGTTGTTTTCATAATTGTGTGGTCTGTGAATAAAGAGTACTGGTTTTATTATTGAATATAGAGCAAGGCAAAATAAAGAGAACATAAAAATACAGAAAAAGCAGGTTTTGTTATAAATGTGATTGTTACGACACAAGACATTTGTGTCTAAAACAACTTTCTGTCCCACTATCCAAGCTGACAGCGAAAGAACATTCTCATTTTCAAAGGACACTCCTGTCGAGCTCTAAAGTGAGACCGCCGATCACACATGCCTTGAAAATGGCAGATGGCTTTTTCTTGACAAGTTGATATTAATGTATACATATATTGCAGTTACGAATGGCAGATAAATAGAGGATATCTACTGTTTGTTGATGGATACGATAAATATTTCATCGAGTGTGATGAGAAAATATAAATTTTCTCATCACACAAGATGAAATATTTATCGTATCCATCAACAAAACAGTAGATTTTCTTTTTAT
>JAVFBZ010055783.1:6730-23916 GCA_032466195.1 Katharina tunicata
TGTCAATCTGCCTGCTCGAATTGAGTGGTGCTGTTGTTTGATGTCAATCTGCCTGCTCGAATTGAGTGGTGCTGTTGCTTTATGTCAAACATGTCCTCTGATTATGAACTTTTAACAGTTGAGATCAAGGTGAGAAACTGTTTTCCCAATTCAACTTTTGTTTTTTTTACTCCCCTCATCATTGTGTACAGTGACTCCTTTTTTTTTCAGATGCAATAGAGTCTTTCCTGAAATTTAACGGTCAACGTCTTAAGGAGCGTAGACTTCGAATCACAAAAAATTCTAATGAACAAGATTGTGCTGGGAAATGTGTGGCTGACGAGAAATGCCTGTCCTTCAACTTCTACTCAAACACCAAAGCGTAAGTACCTTTGACCATGTTGTCATGAAGGATAACTTTACCTCATCATTGGTTTCATTTCCCTAAGAATCAGGCTGCGAGCCTCCTGGTTTCAGTTGTAAAAAACACAAAAAAGCATGTACAACTAAGAGTATCTAATTACTTATTTCTCATTTATTTCGCGAGAAATTCTCGTTGCTATTTCTATACTATTTTTCTTATTGAATGTATAGGCTAACCATTTTTTTAATAACTTAAATTTCACTGAAAACTATTAGCAATAATCTAACTGTCAATATTATTTATATATATATACTGGTAAGTGTACTAAATTCAAGATGATACTTTCTGTTTTAAGTTGTGAACTATCCAGACAAAGTAGACAGACCTCACCCCAGTATATGGTTAGAGAAAGAGGTTATGTACATTATGTGCACAAGGGAAGACAGAGTAAGTAACCAGACACCTGTCCCTTTAATCTTCATATAGTAACTGGATTTTAAAACATAACTCAACCTAAAATTTGTTTCTAAACTACTGCTGAATGTGAGGGCAGTCTGTTGGCATGTGTGTGTCTTTTTTGGTAGAGCGTGGGATCTATCCCCAGCCAAGTCAGACGTACGATGTAAACGTAATTTCTTAGTCCGTTTCCAGGGTTCATCCTAACACTTGGTTCATTGAATTTAGGTCCTGTGATGGTGTACTTATTGAGCAGTGAGCAAAGTGCCAGGAACATACACATTCTATTCATTAGGTTGTTATTGACCACACTTCTGCAACGCACAAGTGAAATAAGTGCAGTGTTTAGTTTTGTAATTGGAAGGAACACATTTTGACTTCAGTTAAATAATTGTTTACACACATAGGGTTTTGAAAATTATGAATTTTGTGCGGGGAAGTTTCTGAACAAATTTCATATATCGACACACCAAAAGTAGTACATTATTAACAATCCTTTTAGTGTTGTCTTGCTCTCTGTCTTCTAACTAAATATCCATTTAACTTTGTGATGTTTGCAGTCAGCCATTGTCCGCCTGGCACCATCGTCAACCAGGGTAATCAGAGGTGTTACAAAATCATAGAGAAGAAACTCTCATGGAAGGATGCTCAGGAAGAATGTAAAAACCTGGGTGGAAATCTGGCCGTCTTACCAGATAGGTCAACATGGAAGTCTCTCGCAGACCAGTGGCCCGACAGGTGCTCATTTTTTATACTGTCTAGATTTCCATTGTTAACAATAAAGACAAGTAGCAGATGTTCTGGCAGCCTCGCGTATAAAAATAATAAATTACATAACCGAATGCAGATGGGAATCTGGGAATTGTCCTTTGCACAACCTCAATGTAACGGATAATTTATTTCTTGCCACATAGTTTTCCCTAGTAATGGCTAATATTGACCGCTGTTTAAGTGTTTATGGTTATGTAAATAAAGGAAATTGAAGTGGAATTATTTATAAATGTAAATTTGTGTCTGATAATTTCATAATTCCATAAGAATGTTTCAAACAACGACTGGCTGTAAGTTTTGAAGAGGATAGAGCCTGGGCCATCCCATAGATTCCAGCATGCATGGTGCCTCATATAAACAATAAGACACAGTGTATTTAGTTAAGATGTTGTGTCTGACAATAAGGGGCTATTGATTATTGGTACAGGTGTGACAACAGTGGTACACAGATGGTTTTCTACTATTGACTATAACTTAAAGCTTTCACCGTGTCTCATCTCCTGCTTATTGACTACCAGCTCTGTTAGTCCGTTGATTATCTCCTATTATTGTGCTTGTATTGACTGTCACGCCATATGATACCCACTCATGATTATGTTTATAAATAAACAATGGTCTTCTAGACCTTCCCTTTCCACTTTAGTACTCTGCAAGAAAATATAGTTCAATATTCTAATAGGATTTGATGGTTTATTGATTCAGCGAATAAAGGGTAAATAAACTGGAGGAGATAGTCATATTGCAGTATACTATATTACTGAAACAGTTCTTACTTTTTGATAGTATTGGTTAATTGTTTTGGTGTGGTTTGTATTTGGATGTTAATTAATAGATATCATGCAATGTCAAGAATGACAAATAAGCATGGCCCCAACAAACTTTTCTTATTGCGAGTTTGGAAATGAAAGCCCTTTTAACTCATATGAACATAGCTAATACCGTTATCACCAGCATAACAGTGCAATGCTTTTAAGTATGACATAAAAACAACTGCATGAAGGGCATCACATTCTTCCCGCAGGGTTGAACTAAATAACAGTCAGTCAGATAGAATAGGGTGTCGAGAAACTCTCTTTCCAAAAGTACACAGATATTTAACTTTTTTTTACTTCCACAATTTTGCTAAATGCTAAGGGGCATCAGGAGGATGTGATAGTTTCCTGCTTTTTGTCCTGTGAAAGTATCGTGGTGTCTTCTGTGTTGTCAGCCTCGTTTTGAATCTTCCATCAACTGGGCTTGCATACCGAAATAATTTGAAGTGAAATAACTTTAAGTACGGCATAAATTCAACAATTAAAACAAACAAGTTGAAGTGAAACAATTTCATATTTAACAAAAATAAAACACACACTGGTCTCTAATATGACTATCTTCTTATAAATTGAAAATCTTATGAGAAAAAATGTTTGTAAATGAAAATCACCAATGAATTGATATGAAACTACAATTATTAGAAGTTTTACCATTACTTTCCAAGCAAAACAGTTGTGCAATGCTGGCTTATAACTTTGGAATAACAAAAGAGTACTTTCTTTATTGTCCTAAACAATATTGTTTTTCACATTGAACATTTTGGTGAGAAAACAGACTTTTGATTCAACAACCCTGATAACAATTGAAAGAAATTTTATTGGAATTTCTTTTGTACTTTGATCTTCGCATTTATTAAATTTTCTGTTTTGCTCATTTTATAGGACATCATTTTCCTGCACACCACATGTTTTGTTTTCAGGTCTCCCTTCTGAGATGTAACCAGCTAATTTAGCTGTTTTTAAACCCCATGTTTTGTTGTCAGGTCTCTCTTCTGAGATGTAACCAGCTAATTTAGCTGTTTTTTAACACCATGTTTTGTTGTCAGGTCTCCGTTCTGAGATGTAACCAGCTAATTTAGCTGTTTTTTTAACCCCATGTTTTGTTGTCAAGTCTCTCTTCTGAGATGTAACCAGCTAATTTAGCTGTTTTTTTAACCCCCTATGTTTTGTTGCCAGGTCTCTCTCTCTCTGATATTTAACCGGTTAATCTAGCTGTTTTTTAGCCCTATAATTTGTTGTCAGAGAAAATGTAACTAGTAAAATTTAACAAGTTTAAAAGAAACTGTTGTCATATTTGCTTCTGAAACATGACGTAACCCCTTTTTTTGTCGTGGTCAGATCTCCCTCTGAGATGTGGATCGGTATGATCTCAGACATCAAGGGACAGATGAAATGGCGCTTGGGTGTGAAGAATTTCCGTGTTGGCAAATCTTTTAACAACTGGGAAGGTAGAAATGAGGTATGATATCTTAATTTTTACAAAGATATTTTTAAATGTAATTTTTATTGTATTTGTTTATTTATTCATTGGAACATCACAGAAATTCTCTTTAGTATTATCTTTAACATCTCACAATAAATATTACTATCTGGGTTGATAAAAGACACCAACAACACTGTTGATTAACATCATTTGTCATTTTATCAGAGATTAATTTTTAATTATTATTGTTGTAGAGGAAACACAAGGATTGGTTCCGTGGAAGGAAGGAACCAATGTGTGGATGTGCCCGCTCGAAGACCCTTGACTGGAAGCTGAGTTCATGTGGTGATAGGAAATCTGTGATCTGTGAATTCAGAGCTGAAGGAAATGAACAAGTCACAGGTAAAACACATAGCTTATACTCAGTGATCTAGCAAGAGTTTTCCCTGCATAGAGCAAACACAATCTCTAACAGAGTACCTCTGTGACAGGGAAAAGGCTGGGTGCACCTTTCGGGGTCCTATATCTATTGAAAGACTTTCTGGGTGATTTCTGATAAAAAAAATTGCATGCAAAACTGGTTGCTTCAGTTAAGACAGCATCGGTTTCTGTCACTTATTTCAAGCTGTGAGTATGATAAGTTAAATTTGAAAAAAATGTTGTTTTCCTCTGATTATTTCATTACAAAAGTGTAGCTCCTCTGGTCTCTACAATTAACTTGTTATAATTGTATTACATCCCGAAACATGGAGAACAAAAGGTGTTTTGGGTAAAGTGGGTAGGATTCATTAGTTTATTACTCTTGTACATAAAGCTTTCTCTCTGATCTATTTATACTTGCTTGGTTAATTATGTTGATGCCGAATAAAAATGTAGCTTTTAAAGTATACTAAGAGGTTGCCTCCGTATCAGGTTTTGACTCAGTACCAAAATGACAGTAGAGGTGTTTGTCAGGCAACTACCACCTCTACATGGTTCTTAAACACCCATATCAGCATGATATTGAGCTGTAGAGGAATAGTTTTTCAACAACGCCTGAATACAAATATATAGAAGAATCCACTCAGAAGTGTAACTTGACGAATCTACAAATGATAAGAGAAAGAGAATTCAATGTGAAATTTAAGCACATATTTAACCTTTTTCAGCTTACATTACGACCTGCCTTGTAAAACTACATGTACTGCATTTTAAACCTTCTTAATGTATTGTTTATACCCGTTGCAAATTCTGAAGCAATAGAATTGTGAAAAACATGTAGGCCCTACATGTATATACTGTATGTAATGTTCATATCATGTGAGACTGTTGTTGTTGTATTCAGCTAACTGTCCAGAGGGCTGGGAATCCTATGGCGGCATGTGTTATGTTCTAGAGAAGAATAAGCTAGGATTCAATGATGCTCGTGAAATATGTAAATTGTATGGCGCTGAACTTCTCTCTGTTGCTTCACGTGATGAAAACAACTTCCTCGCCGGTTACCTGTGAGTAATTTACGAACCTGTTCTAAAAATAGAAACCAGCTGTTTAAAAATAGAGAGCAGTAAAGTGAATGCAATTAAAGTAAATCAATCAGATTCAATGCTTTTTTTTTAAATTTGGAGGGTAGGGGGGGGGGGGAGGGAAGATATCACTGTAGATAAAAGGTATTATTCTCTATGGACAAATACCCAGTAATAAGGGAATATTTTCTGTGGTTTTAGGAGGGGCGCCATAGGCGGCGACGGCACTCCCATCTGGTTAGGTTTGACTGATCAGGAAAGAGAGATGAACTGGGTCTTCTTGGATGGTACTGACTGGGAAGTAAGGAACATTACAAAAAAAAAATAAAAAAATTATACATCATTTAAGAAAAAAATTTAAACATATATTTTTGTAGTTAGCATTCAAATTTTCTCACTTTGTAAGTATAGTGTTATTTAGATACATATTTTTATCAAGAGTAATCACACTGTTATTAAGATATATACTTATATGTTGATAATTGAATATTTATTTCCGCCGTGATGGGATATAATGTTGAGAGCTTTTCTCTTTTCTCTTTGGATATCTTTGGATAAATCACGTTCAATATGAGATTCATGTTGTATTGCGGGACACAAGAATGCATATGTTTGTTTTAGATTGACTTGACTTTCAATGATTTCTGTTGTGATTTTAGAGTGGTTTCTCTAACTGGGATGATCCCAGAGATCCTTACCGGCGTGACAAAGATGACTGTGCTGCCATTACGTCCTCCAGCAATTTCAAACTCATGTGGAGGGACAGGAGCTGCAACTCTAAATATTACTACATGTGTAAAGCCAGGTCACAGGATATCAAGAGCTTTGGCTGTAAGTATTAATATACTCAGACAAACAATTCATCATCAACTACATGTAAGCTATAATCTTCAAAAACTTGTGAAAATATATTTAAACACTGCATGTAATCGCGTTGGTTATTATATATTAATGGAATCATTTTTCTGTGGTCTGATTCGTTGACCTTGTTGTTATTTCATCTACAAGTAATTCCTTTCTACATCTGCCAGCTCTGTATGGCATGACTTTCACTAAATAAATAATTAGCAAGTGTAGAAAAACAAGATAACCTTGACACCAAAGCACGAAATACATAGAAAAGGAATATAAAGAAAATCAATAGATGTGCTTCTTCTCTGAATTTCAATTGATATTTTCTTTTTTGTAAGTAAATGAATTCTGGCTGTTGATTGATACTTGTAGGTAACTCTGGCACCAAACAATGCATAACTAATGCCAGATGTCAGACAACTAAGTTAGGAGCGATCTGTGTCTGTAAGCCTGGTTTCACTGCTACTATGAGAGAGGGAGAACTCACCTCTTGTGACAGTAAGCTATATATCCATATTCTTTACTATTTTAAGTAGAACTTAATAAAGGTGGAAGTTAATCTCTTCATATTTGTGGCTGTGTAGATGTACTTTGGCTACATGGCTTTGGTGAACTGCTCTTATACCGATGTGCACTTCCCCAGAGGGGTCCATGAGATGAAGTGCACCTCAAAATATCTGTAAAGTTGACTCCTCATAGTCCTAGTAGTTTACTCGAGTATTAAAACTGGTAAAATAACCTTTAGTTCTGTGAACTTCAGCCCAGGACACCAATCACGCCAAACCCAGCAATCCTCCGGAATGGTTTGAGCGCAAGTGGTTAGACCATCTTCCATTTTTAACCAAATTGTAATAAATTGCTTTAATGTCCAGAGAACATTAAAGAAGAAAAACATTAACGAAAGATAGATAGCCTTAACAACCCCAAACCTAAATTGAACTTACCGTATCAGAAATACTTGCAGTTAATTTTCAAAAAGGAAGGGCCCCTTTTAAAACGAAAGTTTATTTTCATTTTAGTTCACTATGAATAGAGCTTAATCATTTTTTAACAATGTTACTCCAGTACTTCATGTGAAAACACCATTTAGCATGTCACAAGTTAATTCAATAGAAATAATATATTTTTATATCTGTCGTTCTGATCAATAAATGTACATGTAATCTGTAAAACTGTATTTTCTATTTCTTTAATTTCCCCATACATGTACATTATAAACGAAACTGACCTCGTGAAATCAAAACGTTTTGTGTAAACCATATAAAAGAGAAGAAACGAAAACAAACAAACAAAGCAAGCCGCAGTAGATAGACTGCACACAGCAACAATTGTGTTCTGAGTGTGTGGATAGCTTTCAGTATCCTGTTAGAACCTTACGTTGTATGGCATACTATGGCGGACTCATCCTGTCATACAGAAGATACATGTACCCCCGCAAAACTATTCAGTAAATATTCATAATAGTCGCCACGAAACTAGTATGCCCATTGGAATTATAAAACTCACAAACACTTATTGTGAAACATTTTTTATGAAGAAACATTATTTAATAATAGTTTATGTAATCGACACAAACGATATGGCAAGAGTCCACCATACAATTTAAGGGATCAATTGGCTCTAACAGAATACTGAAAGTTTATCTAAACACTATAGGAACACCCTTTTTAAAAACTGATGTATGCAGTCTATCTGCTAAGGCTCACTTTGTTTTCTTTTTGTTTCCTTCCTCTTTAAAAAAACCTGTACATACAAATGTACATGTATTCTGAATGTTTGACCCTTCATCTAACAATAGTAACCATCAAATACATTGTGGCAGTTTTTACCGAAACATCTGAGCTTTTACTGAAACAGCTGAGTTTTTACTGAAACAGCTGAGTTTTTACTGAAATAGCTGAGCTTTTTGCTGAAACAGCTGAGTTTTTACTGAAACAGCTGAGTTTTTACTGAAACAGCTGAGCTGTTACTGGAACAGCTGAGTTTTTACTGAAACAACTGAGCTTTTACTGAAACAGCTGACCTTTTATGAGAGATCGGAGCCCTTGTGGTTTGAAGTTATTTTGCCTGTTGAAGGTGCAGGACATTCACTTAATGTTGTTGGTTTCCACAGAGTCTGCAGTGTGTTATGTGCGTGGGGACCCTCATATCTATACATTCGATGGCAAGAGACTTGATTACCAGGGCTCATGTCGTTATACGTATGCTAAACCCTGCAGTGCGGACCCCACCGGGGACAGCATGTTTAATGTGACCGTACAACATCAATATCGTAACAACAAGTATTCAGTCACCTGGGTCAAAACCGTCTATGTGGAAGCTTATGGAGTAGAAGTTGCCCTCCTTGGGGGTAGACAAATGAAGGTAAAGATCAAATAATTCTGCTTGTTAGGCTTTAGACAACAGAGCCTAATAAAAAATTGATGTTTGTGTCTGTCAAAAGCTTCTCAGCATGATTCCGATATAGTTATCATGATTTACATGGGAACAGAATCCCTTTGTCTTATTACAAAGGATTGCTATTACATGTATTATCTAAATATTTGTGCCAGGATAGGGTCTTTTTCGCAATAATTCTTCATTAATAGGAAAATATATATGTACATGGTGCATTAGTTTGTGTAGATTGTTGAAAATAATCCTTCGCTACCTCACCATAGTAATTGTGAAATAACTTCATGAATGAATGCCAAGCAGGTAAGTAAATCAACCCCAGCCCTCAGGAACGCCAGTTGACAGTCACAGGGTGGATTTTGATATCTGTCTTTGGAGTTGTTTTTAGCTGGATACCATGCTTCAATGTTAGTCCCATTGGGAACTTTTCTGCACAGATACACTAATCTGTGTCATAAATGACATAAAGTAAACTGTCTATCATGTTGATCTGAAATTTCTTATAATGATTTGATAATGAATCTTTGTGGCTTCTAGGTAAACGGAGATCACCGGCATCCTGGGGTTGAGTTAGTTGAGGGAAAGATCAAGACAGAATTGGAAGGATGCAGGACACTTGTGGTCACTTTAGTTGGTAAGAATTTACTCAATAAACAGAATGCTTCATATATAAGTTGGTAAAAATAATAAAATGAAATGATGATTAATGAATGATATTTGAGGAATGAGAGTTCCCAATGAGTCATTCAGTGACACCAATCAGTTAATTAATCATCAATCAATCATGCAGTTGTTATTAACCTCTTTGCCTCTTGAAGTACCGGTACATATATTTTCAGTTAGCTGCTCCTAAGGGCTATATATGTATTTTAAATAGTCAGTTAGACTGTAACCTTATGGGGAAAAAGGAGCGATTGTTCTCTGGCTGTGGTATAGAGAGGTATAGCTTGGTTGGCGTTAGCTTACTATCAATTGGCGGGGATGTAAAGCACTACTGTTGATGCTGACGTGGCCTTACTTTACCACATGCACTTGTCATAGAAGGCGCTAATATACTGTATGAAAACTTAAACGTTTGCTTTGTAAAACACTATTTTCTCTATACAGACTTGGGTGTACGAGTTTCCCTGGAGAGAGACTCCATTGTTCACATCGAAATCCCTGGTCGCTATTACAATAAGATGTGCGGTATTTGTGGTAATTTCAATGATAACAGAGACGATGACCTAAACTTGGCCTACAGCACAGAGAAGGGCGACAACACAGCGATAGGCAATAGCTGGCTTACCTATTCCCACCCTGATGACCTCGAAGAGAACACACAAAATGGACATGAAGAGTAAGTCATAAGTATCTCCCACACTACCCACTCGCTGGCATCAAGAATTTTGATTTACTTGTCTTGGGATTTTTATGTATACGCATAGTAATAATTGATGATCCCCTCCACGGCTTTTTGAGGTTTTATGTTCAAATGCCGTCACTTTTATTTGTTGTTCTGTTTACTTTAATGTACAAGCATTTGTAATATTATGTATTTTGAACTTTCATTGCCTCATTTAAGAAAACTACTGTTGGAAAGCTTATCTAAATTAACCCTTTCTTACTATCATTGACAATTGTTTGACACATAGCCTTAAAGCAAACATGAGCCAATGTACATTTCCGTTTTAAAAGAACTAAATTTAAAAGATGAAATTGCAAGCTTAAGCACGATGTTGCATTGTTTTGCTGCTGAAGGAACGAGTGGTAAAATGAAAAGGCTATCTGTTTCTTGGTGATAATCTATTTGCTAAATTTTTCAATATAAGATTTTGGTGAACTACCTAATACAAACCAATTCGTCATCAAACTGAACCTATGTTATTCTTTGGAAAATGGGAAATAACTCTGGGATTCCACTTATATCATCCACCTTCAAAAGAAATGTGATGAACATCCTTGTTTCTGTTTACCAGTTGTACTGTTCAGGAGACACCAGTGACAGAGATGTGTAGTGCTGAAGACAAGGAGTTATTTAATGGAGAGAGCATGTGTGGATGGTTACTAACAAAACGCTTTCAGAAAGGTCATGATCTTGTTGACCCCAGCGGATATATTTTGGAATGTGCCTTTGATTTGTGTGCGGGTATGGACGTGGAACAGACTCTTTGTACTTATGCTGAGAACTATGCTCAATCGGTTGAACGAAAAAATGGGAAGATGCTCTGGAGAGAAAACACTCCATGTGGTAAGTCATGACACTATACATGCTTTAGTTGCTTTGATGCAAAGAACATTTTGCTTGTTTCCGTGATTCGAACCAGCGCTCTAACTGAATGAGCTACAGAGACTCCCTGTAGAACGCTCTGATGTATTCATACATGTCTTGTTGTAATATATATACTTAATTTGCTCTGGAGGGATAACTCTTACCGACAAAGCTGCAGATGCTTGGCAGAGCGAGCAAGAATTTTCATCCAAGTACAGACTGCAAATCTTTCTCTTTACATAGATTTCTTTTGTTTATATGGATATTACCTACTAATTAATGTGTTTATTCTGAAAATTCGTGTTATATATATTATTTTTATAAATGTAAAAATTTGAGTTGAAACTGTTAACCACAGTAATTCTTCTATTCCGGCATGGTTTTCCAGCTCCCGAGTGCCCAGAGAACTCTGTGTTCAAGTCATCTGTATCTACCTGTCCAGACACATGTCAGAACCCCGATGCTTCTTCGTGCTGTACACGTGGAGAAAAGGAGGGTTGTGAATGCTTGCCAGGCTACTTACTAAGTGGAACCAAATGTGTCCCAACAAATGAATGTGGTTGTATGGACATGCCAAGAGAAATTTATAGACAGGTAGGCTTTGATTATGATCCAGTGTTTAATTATACGGACCTATTATAAATATTGTTGGAAAGGACTGTTGTTATGCCAATAGTTAACATGTAACAAGAGTTACATATTTGGGACTACATGTATTTCAATGCTGTTTCCTTTTATGTTCTGGTGAAAGTGCACTCGTCTCAGAAATGCCACTTATCCATGCAGGTCCATTGAATCTTTCTCTGATTCAGAAATGCCAACCAAGGGGCTATTTCCATACCATTCTATTGATTGTACCTATTGATTGTTCACACATGTTTAAAGTCTTATAGAGGAACTTATGCATGATTCTATTCAAACTATCTGGCGTCATTATTTTTTAAATGAACATACAGCTAACATTTGCACAATGCAAATGTATTTTCTGTTCAAGTCTCTACCTAAATATTATTTTATAATAAACTAATACTGTAATCCATGTAAGTTTCTTCCAAAATTCTTTCATTCACTAAATCTACTCATTTTAACATCTTATATAAAGCATCATTTTATGTTTTATATAATGACGTTTTATTATCATACTACTGCATTTTTTCTGAGATCATTTAAGCTTATTTGTCTTTACCACTGGGGCTTTACTGGTAAACCGTTTTACACACAATGATACTTATGAATGTTACAAGTTTTATTGGATTTGTTTTTGTACCAGACTGGAGATGTTTGGACAGATGGTAAGTGTCGACACAGATACACCTGTCAAGCTGACGGAACTATTCTTGCAGAAGACATCACCTGCCATGAGTCAGCCAGATGCAGAAGAAATATCTATGGTAAACAAGGTTGCCACTGTAAAAAAGGTTATAAAGGAGACGGAATTACTGAATGTAAAGGTAAGCTCACTAATTATATAATTCAATTTCTTTCCAGTTCTTTTGTTGTGTGCATGTTAGAAATAGCCAAGTTTACTTTTCCAGTTTTGTATCCTCCGTTACTTCCAGTAGAGCCACAGATCAGGGAGTTTAACATTAATAAAGTGACTTTGAGAAATTTGAATCCCTTCATTACTATTTAACCAGTTCTTTGAAAATAGGTCATGATTTAGATGGGATCATTGATAAGGATATGTCCAATTAGCAGGGACTTCTAGTTACTCTAAACATGGGATTAATGCAGAAGGAATAACAGTTTTGCGGCTTCAAAGTGTACAATGTACGCTACCGAAGTGATGTAAGTCCAGTTCGACTTGAAACTTGAACAATCATGTCGCTTTCAGAAGCTGTTGAGATAAGCCCTAGGGGGTTATTCGTTTTCTGGCGAACCTGTAGTAAAAGTTATTGACATCTCAAAAACCCAAACCAGTGCTTTTTGTAAGTTAAATTTATTTGATTAGCTTACTTGACGCGGAAAAGAAAACCTGATATTATTAAAAAATGATCATGTTAAATACCATGTCCTTCATTTTGCCCAAAATCTCGGGAAATTGCGGAAAGTAGTGAAGTCTCAACTGAAAAATGACAAATACTTCAAACCGTTGGATAACTTGACCCTTTTGTAAAATCCCTATAACTGCAAGACTTATTTAAACTTTAATGTATAGGTTAAACTTCGGTAAAGATTGAAGCTACATGGGGTTTGTCCGAGTGCACATATGGCACAACTCCTCTGTTATAATTACACCTACAGCAATGATCTTTTGCACACTTCATCTCAACATATAGAACTAAAAAAAGGTCATTGAGATATTTGATATTTGTTTAGTTTGTTTTCAAGATGCTCTCTGGCTAAGGGCAACAATGTTTTCAGATTGTATTCAAGCTGCCATACTTAGAGACTGGAGGAATTGTTTTATTTCCAACAGTAATAACAATTAAGTGACTTCACATTATTGATAGTGTCCCCGTCTATTGATGGAATACACCGCCTTCATACACGTGAAATATTTTCGAGCATGTCATTAAGCCCCAATCAATCAAACGTTTATAAGATATATTTATAAGAAGTTGCAATTTCAATTTTTTGTCTCCTTTTTTAAATTTTGTCAATGTAACACATGATTGCAAGAAAACCAAGATAAATAAGAAAAAAACTGAATATCAGCTTTTTGGTTCAAATGACTTACTGTACGTTGATTTCAAATAGTACAATTGACATAAATGGTGTTAAAGAAGTAGCATTTTGAAAAAGAGGTAACAAAAAATTACATTTTATGAAATATATACTTTTCTTTAAGTTTCAGAAAAGAATACTTTGCATATTATTGCTCTACAATATAATGAGACAATTCAGAACATATATACATGATTGGTAAAAACGGCAAAATGTAAAAGGAATCTGTTGACGTTTAGCGTATAAACCTAAAATCAAATAATATAGTCTTCCTCCAATCATAAATGTACCTCAATACTAGGATTAAACTTTAAGTTTCAGTGTCCTTACTTACTGTAGAGAAACATTTGCAGCCTTTACCTGGATTCAAATTCTGTTGTTCTACCGTGCGCCTCTATAGCTCAGTCGGCTAGAACGCTGGCCCTGCTAGTCATATACCCAAATTTGAATCCCGGTGGAGGCAAGCACAATTTTCTTTCTCTACATTTATATATAGTTTACATTAACCCGAAATTGACCAGTAATAATTTAAAAAACTATGTTAGAATATTAGAAATCTATGAAGACAAGATTGTTCTATTTTCTAATATGCCTTTTTCTCTCATTTGTGTAAGTGTATTTCCTAAAAAGAGATACTTCATTTCCACTCTTTTAACATGGCAATAAATTGAGGTTTGTTAATCAAAGGCTGTTTATTAATGTACAAACACAGATATAGATGAGTGCACTGAGAAGAAAAAGGTCTGTGGTCGCGATGGAAAGTGTAAGAACACACCAGGAAGCTTTGAATGTGAAATAGACTGTGAAGAAGGATATAAGCCCAGACGTGGAAAATGTCAAGGTAGGCAACATAATGCTATGGAACTTGAATGCTATTGGTTTGCTAACTCAAAGCTCTTTAACAATAGCTACCACTTAGTCTAACCATGCATGCAATCAGCAACTGTTTTGGAAGTGTACCTTACATAAGGGATCATTCCCAATGATATTGCAAATATCAAGCATATCTGGATTGATATTGATAATGGAAATTCATTCTCTACTTAGTTACCATTGGACTGGGTAATCAGAGATTTCACAGTGCTTTGATGCTAAAAGTGATGTTGAAAAATTGCTGGTATGTTCTTAGATTTAGTGTTCTTACAAATTCATTGTTTGTTTATCCAGATGATATGATTTATTGTGTGTTTTTAATAAATTCATTGTTGTTTTCAGATATCAATGAATGTCGCATGGATGATAAAGGAGGCTGTTCTCACATATGTGTTAATCTCCCTGGTACATATCAATGTGAGTGTCCAGTCGGGATGACCCCAGGGGATGATGGTAAAACTTGTAAACGTAAGTATACACGTCTATACCTCTCACATACTGCACCTAGATGTTATTGTGGACAACAGTATATTCATCCACCTCTCACATACTGTACCTAGATGCTATTGTGGACAACAGTATATTCATCCACCTCACACATACTGTACCTAGATGTTATTGTGGACAAGAGTATATTCATCCACCTCACACATACTGTACCTAGATGTTATGGTGGACAACAGTATATTCATCCACCTCACACATACTGTACCTAGATGTTATTGTTAAAAAGAATATACGTCTCCACCTCACACATACTTTTCTTAGATGTTATTGTGGACAACAGTATATTCATCCACCTCACACATACTGTACCTAGATGTTATTGTTAAAAAGAATATACGTCTCCACCTCACACATACTTTTCCTAGATGTTATTGTGGACAACAGTATATTCATCCACCTCACACATACTTTACCTAGATGTTATTGTGGAAAACAATATATGTCTCCATATACTGTACCTAGATTAAATTGTGGACAACTATATATGCATTCACCTCACACATACTGTGTCAAGATGTAATTATGTACCTAGATGTAATCGAGGACAACATTTTAGGCATCCACCGTACACTTGCTGTATCTAGATATAATGGAGGACAACAAATATCACATCCACCTCATACATACTGTATCTAGCTATAATTGAAGACAACAATATATGCATCCACTTCACTGTGTCTAGATTGTGATAACAATATATGCATCCACCTCACACATACTTTACCTAGATGTAATTGTGGGCAACAATATACGCATTCACCTCACACATACTATATCTAGATGTAATTGTGGACAACGATAAATGCGTCCATCTCACACATACTGTACCTAGATGTAATTGAGGGCAACAATATACGCATTCACCTCACACATACTATATCTAGATGTAATTGTGGACAACGATATACGTCTCCACCTCACACATATGTATCTACATGTAATTAAGGACAACAATATACACATCCACCTCACACATACTGTGCCTAGATGTAATTGAGGACAACAATATACGCATCCACCTCACACATACTGTGCCTAGAATTAAATGTGGACAACAATATATGCATCCACCTCACATACTGTATCTAGATGTAATTGAAGACAACAATATACGCATCCACCTCACACATACTGTGCCTGGATTTAAATGTGGACAACAATATACGCATCCACCTCACACATACTGTGCCTAGAATTAAATGTGGACAACAATATACGTCTCCACCTCACACATACAGTGTACTGTCCCTAGATGTAATTGAGGACAACAATATACGCATCCACCTCACACATACTGTGCCTAGATGTAAGTGAGGACAACAATATACGCACCAACCTAACATACTGTCCCTAGATGTAATTGAGGACAGCAATATACGCATCCACCTCACAAACTGTATCTACATGTAATTGAGGACAACAATATACGCATCCACCTCACACATACTGTGCCTAGAATTAAATATGGACAACAATATACGCATCCACCTCACAGATACTGTGCCTAGATGTAAGTGAGGACAACAATATACGTCTCCACCTCACATACTGTATCTACATGTAATTGTGGACAGCAATATACGTATCCACCTCACAGATACTGTGCCTAGAATTAAATGTGGACAACAATATACGCATCCAGTACGCATCCACCTCACACATACCTAGATTTAACTGACCATCTACACCACAAAAATACCTAGATTTATTTTTGACCTAACATCACTCACATATTTTTAGATTAAATTGTGGACTGCCTCATAAAACTCACACATGCCTGATTTAAGGAAAATTTATTCGCTGAGTTGGACGGTGGCTTTCACTAGCTGTCTTTCTGATTTTCCAAGCAGCTCGAGCATGATATAAATGATATACCCTTAAGTTTGATGTGCATCACCAATCAAATACATCAACATTGTAGACCTGTTGGAGCACTGCAAGCATTTTTTTATACTAAAGCTTGTATACCTTCTTGTCAAAAATAAAATGAATAAACTTTTTTCCTTAGAACCAAAGGACTGTGGTGACGGAGTTGATTTGTCAGATGTAGAACCTAGTCTTGAGTCTAAACCATATTCCACCAAGCCTAAACCACAGAAAGACTGGATTAAACTCTCAAAGGAACGCCGAAAGAAGAAAGAAAAGGAAAGGAAAAATAGGAAAGATGATAAAGATGACAGTGATGATGACAGTGACAGTGGAAGTAAGGAAAATAAAGGAGGAAGACGTAAGAAGAACAAGGGAGGAAGTAGTGAGAACAAGAAAGGAGGAAGTAGTGAGAACAAGAAAGGAGGAAGTAGCGAGAACAAGAAAGGAGGAAGTAGCGAGAACAAGA
>JAVFBZ010055784.1:0-10053 GCA_032466195.1 Katharina tunicata
TAGTGCTCTATGTTGCTTTAAGGAATGACCCTATTTTCAATAAGAGCATAGTTTAGCATCATATTAAGCTGCATTCTAAATTTGAACTCTCTGTCTTAAGTGGTTTGGCTTCTATCCTGTTCACGTCGTCATGAGGGAAAGTTGGACCGACCGAGTTATAGAGCTGCTCAGTCGCAGCTAAAAACAAAACCAAATGATCTGTCAAACTCCACACAGTGACTCACCTTTGGACTAGATATCTATGAATAGCCTCTGCCACATCATGCATGTGAATGTACATGTTGAGGATTTGTGGCAGGTAGAAATCTACCTCTGCTTCATTAAATGTGAACATTCTATTTCCTGGATAAAAAGAAAACATCTGCGGCTGTTACTTTGCAGGTATTATTAAACTGTATAGAGGTTAACAGTTTCTAAGCAGTCTGGGTGTCCACTCACAAAAGTAGTCACGATTAAAAGATTGTGTTTTTACACCATACTTAAGGTTATCTCACTCATATGAGGGTGTGCCAGACCAAGAAAGAGTGAAGAAAATCTCCTTATGAAGCGTCGCTGTCAGCACAGAAGACACACAAAACATGGACAACAGGATACCACAACAAATCAGCCGCCAGTGCCCCTTAGCTCAGAGAGCACCAGGGCAGAGGGGCTCCCACCCAACTGCCCATTCAGGATTTACCAATTAATATCATATAAATGATATAATAAAAACTGATGTATATAAAATCCAAGGGAATATGTGTAAGTGTATCTGTCATATGATGATTTTGAGTTGCTGATATTCTGTGGAAAACCAGATCCGTGCAGATCAACAATCAATAAATTAACCAGTAAATAAAAATTATATTGTGAGGATCAGAGGATGTGAAAGGCTTATATTTGCAAACCTACATGTACATTGTATAATCTGCGCAGTTGTTAATCAATAACATTGTTCACGTAAAATTCCTATGACTTACAACTTCTAAAATGTCTGTTAAAAGGCTATTAAATAGAACACTAAAGTCATTATTTTTATCCGTAAAAATGTTCACTTGCGCAGGTCAAGCTTACTGTTATAAACACATGTTAAAATGAACATGGCATTTGCTTCAATGCCAAAATATCAGGGAGCAAATCCCACCAGAGACGCATGACAATTGTTTAATTTTTTTCTCCCTCTTATTTCATAAAATAATTTCAAACTACATACCAATGGCAATGGTTATTCCGAAGAACGGAAATGTAAACTGCCCCACATGTGGGTGTGACCAAAGGTCAAAGCACAGTTGAACCCAGTGATTCTAGAGTTCTCTACGTTTACCTAAATGTCACATTCCAAAACACACACAGGCATGAATAGTGAATACCCAGCAAGCTGTGTACTTCCTCTACGTCAGTCACAAATTTTTAGATTGGATAGTTATGAGTAAATTTAGACAGGAAATAACTTAACGGTACTATACTACTGTTTCATTGAATTAACAATAAAGTTGAAAGAACAGGCAAATAATAACTTAACGGTACTATAGTTTCATTTCAGTAAAAATAAAGTGGAAAGACCACTTAGACCAGGCAAATAATAAAGATTTAAAAGAAACTATACGCTTAATAATGGGGAAGACCCATATGTAAACTATGTACTAACCGTTTAGCGTTACGTATTCAACTATATAGCTTAATCGATTGGATAACTTACCAGTTGTTACAGTTAATACATGTATTTCAACTTTTATATAATTAGATGTATATAATGTAGGCCTTCATGTAATTATATAAAAGTTGAAAATATGCTTTTATCCATGTAGATTCAAATGGTGCATAATTTCCTTTGGTGCATTCATTTTATAGGTGAAGATACATGTTACCTCTGGTAAATTATTTAATGATTACCCTTTAAAAACAATTTAATTAATAATAGGAAATAGTATCTTTTTTTGGATACAGACTTAAATACACCCCTGGAATAACAATGTTAATACTGTACATTTGTACTTCAGTCTTAGCCTCTAAGGTTTACATATGTAACTCTTGCACATCTTCCTACAGTACATGTATATAAATTACAATTGTAAATGTTTGTGGATAAAATGGTTTAGAAAAGTAAAAAGTACTGTAAATCACCTATAATTTCGACCATGCATACTGCTCACCTTTTTACAAGTTGTAGAAGTATTATAACATGCAAACAAACAAATTTAAGTTTATTGTAAAATCCAACTGTTGTTTGTCTCCCAGGCATTATTTTAATGTCCTTCAAATACCTTCCAAAGTATTAATTTCATGGTCGAAATTTAAGGTGATTTAGGGTACATATATTATCTCATTTATCTGGTTAAATATGAGCATTAAAACTTCCAGCTCCAAACAAGAAACAGTTCAACGTTTTGACTTAAACTGCTCGGCGGAACCAGGTCTGTCGACTCTGGTCCCATCACAGTTTTAATTTGTACTTACCAATGTAAGTTTGAACACCTGGTTCCTTAGAATTGAAGAGATATGAAATGGCTATTGACATGTCAAACAGTTTTGATTCAAAGAGTCTTAGTAACCAGGAATGACGAGGAGCTGGTGGGCTTTTATGTTTCACTTTGGCAATGACTGGTTTTGAAGGACAGTCACTCAAATCTAATTTAAACGTCCGTCCGTCCTCGTACGGATAATTGCCAGAGTTACCAGGGGTTGAGTCACTAGTTCCGTTGACAGTGATTGACTGATTGTCCGTGTCTAAATTAAAAACAACTAATTTACTGGAGGGAACTTTGGAAGGTTTTTCTGTGTTCGATGTCTCTTGTATTTCTGTATCGCTTAACACGTCACCTTTTTCTGGGTCAATTTCTTTGATTTTTTCAAGACCCAAATCTATGCAAGCTTTTTTTGTGACAGCTGACCGAACCGCTTCCTGAAAGTCTAAAAGAAAATCGTTAGTGTTTGTGTGTTCCACTGCCGAGAGTGACAAGCTACGCTCTAACATGTGGACATTTGACAGGTGTTTCTGCTTGCAGCTAACACATGGCTCTGATAAATCGTGGTTCTCAGCAGATTTGTGACGAGATTTCTTCGACGATTGATGAGTATCAGATTTACAAGTACACGGCAATTCGTCAGTGTCTGTACTTTCAAATTTCCAACACTTTCTCAACCCATCCACTACTACTGAACGTGTTTTTCGAGCAATTTTCATGTCAATGATCTTATTTTGAGAGTGAGCCTTGTTATCTTTAGCTAAGCAGGGAATTTCTGTATTTCCTGCATTTTCACTTTCGAGTCCGTTAAAAACGGAATAATCCACGGGTATGGAATTACTACCAGAGGCATGGTCTACACCGTCACGATGTTCTTGATAATTGCCGTTTATTTCCATGTCGGCCTGGCCTTTGAGCTTCACCGGTTCCTTTTTACTCCGATGAACGCCAATACCTAGCCAGCTTTTCCTTAACTTAGCTTTACTGTTAACTGTGTTATTCACAGGATTTGAATTTGGTCCCAAAATGTCCATTTCTCCTTTCACTGTGAAGAGTTCCTCACTCATTCTCCTACACTGGATACTTTTTACTTTACACTCTCCTTAAACATATGACTTTCGTCAGAAATATGAGAAATAGATCTACAGTGACTGCTGTAACTACAAATTGATGACGGTACCAGCATAATAGCTGCATATAACGGGTTAAATAAAGAGTGTTCCATGGATTCCTTTAACTAATTGCTTAAATTTCACTGATTAAAACACCTCCAACTACACTCAGTGGTCTAGATATCCGTATACAATAAATACCCTCTAATAAATACGACTCCGGTAACAGCACAAAAACAAGTTCCACTTTAAATTCTCTAATCTGTTCAGTGAATCACATGTTACATACAATAAATGCCTGTAGAGCTACGCATGTGTGTAAACGGAAATGAAGAGAAAAAAATAAATGAGAACACCAGTTGCTCCAGTTTTTATACTGAACCAGTCAGAACCACTCATGACCTAATTTCCAGACCATGTGCTCTTCATGCCTTCAATTCCTTATCACCATGGAAACATAGCAGTAAACAATAACACTGGCAGTTCCTGGCCAATAACATCAGCAATAAATAATGGGCGTTGTTGTTGTAGCTCATAAAATCTCATGGGGTATTTTCCTAGTACATGTATGCTACATATATCTCAGACAACCTTGATGTTTCAGGTTTGTATCAGTAGATGCGCAATAAATAACTGGAGCCAAGCCAAGTTACAATTACATGTACAGATATGTTTGTTCATAAGCAAGATAACTTTTAGGAAATTGGCAAATAAATATATCGGTATATAATCACATATTGAGGTACTCCAAATAATGATAGTTTCCGGTTCTGTTGAATCAGCAGATTATTTTACTCTTAATCTTGCTTCTGTTTTGCTGTTAACTATTATTGTGGGTTTCTTCTTTTGTTTGACACTTAAATCTATGAGCTGTGTCAATAGTTTGTTTTCGTTACATATAACTCTGAATAAACAGTCCTAAAGTTTCTTCTAAGTTTTTCATCCGTGGCTGTGTCGCTGAATCTCCGGCTGACTGTAGGTAGCAGGAAGACAGACAGGTGGATGATCAATGGCAGGGTGGATCATAGGAAAGATGAAGCAGTTTCCAGGGATAGGTGAAGAGAACTGGCAGTCTTAAAGTCATCAAGAGAGAGAGAGAAAGAGTAGAAGTGGTGAGCATTCAAAATATCTATCCCATTGGCACAGCTGACCTCATCGACCTGTAAACATACAACAAAATACATGTAGATTAATTGATGCGCGCACGAGTAAAGCTCACAAAAACACATAGAATATTACTGACTCGTTAAAATTATAATAAAGAGAAACAAAATAACTGTTTGTCAATAAACATGAGAAAATAAAGTTGGAGTAGACAAGACAATAACTTTTTCGATTTCAACTTCTTTTTATTTTCTAGCAGATGTTGTCAGCAAGCAAATAATGTTTGCAAAATGCTAGAAATCTTCTATCCTGAAATTTAACAAACCACTTTTGTAGGTTCTATCTAGTACACGCTTGTCTTCGTGTGTGTCTTACCAGTATATAAATGCCTTTAAAATATATTAAAATTAGAGGTATATAATCAGTTTTGCATTATACTGTAATTACTGATTCGCTGCTTTACACTGACTGTATTTAACCAACTTGAGGTGATTTCACAGTACATGTATTGTATGATGTATGCCACCCAAATGTGTTAAGTACCCTGCAGGCCTGCATGCGCCCTTACAAGGCAGTGGCAATGAATTATTTAAAGCTACAATCACATGCCCTACAATACAGCTCAAATGAAATACACCAAAACAAAGTCTTGACTGATTGTTGCCTCTTAGCTCACGCAGAACCTTGGCATCGAGAAACTCCCATTAACCTCTTTGAAAAAAGAATAGATACACTGACATAAGTTTTACAGGATTGGACAACATACATCTACAGTGTGCATGTACACTGTAGTAAATTGCGTGAGTATACAAACAAAATGCACACATTCTGTTCAATCGTCAACTTCAGGTCAAAATTAAGAGAACTTGTCCACCCCAACATCCTTCCTCAAGTGAACTGACATTATAATTAATCTGACACTTTTGTTAACAATGCGGTTGAAATCTTCTGTCCTGAAATTTAACAAGTAGGATTTAACTCACATGTAAGCTGTGAAGCTACTATACTTCAACCACTAAGCCCACAGACAGGCTTTTACTTCTCATGTTTAAGGTACGGAGATTATCCTTAAATATCCATATGACCATATCAACTACAGTAGTAGAGAGTATCACAAATACATGTGGTAAACAAACAAGTGAAGTACTTTATGATATGATTGTGACTTCTGCCATGAACCATTACTTGTTAAATAGGTCCCTGGACTTCAACCATTGATAGCACATGTACATATTTATTAATAGAGATAATGCAACCTTTGTTACTAGTATACATGTAGATACATGCATGTCTGTAAAGGTGATACCTTATTAAGGAAATTAATAATTCAACAACTGTCAAACCAGCTGGTAGTAACGGGAGATTAAAAGAGAGGGGGTGGGGGTCATTCTTGGGTATTTAATGTGCGCTTGTTAAAGTGGCAAGATTTGTAAGACTTGAGACTTCTGGAAGTTGAAACCTTCCAGAATTTAAAAATGGGTAACAGAACTGACATTTTTGAATGGTCTGACCGTCCGGCACAAGTTTTGTTTTAAATCTAGCCTGGCTAGACGATTGCGAGTTATACAGGTTACTGTAAGTTTGTATGACCTATGACTTACTTTCTACATTATGACGTACATTAAACATCCAAACCAACAGACAGGGAGTGACTGCAGGCAAAGGAAGGTTGACAAATTAAACTGGAGGCTAAAATACTTCACATAGAATGTACATGTATCCTCTGGAAACCACATGCATCTGTGAATGTGTCAGAATTTTGAGAGGGAAATAAGAGAAGAAAAAAAAAGTGTGTATCAACATAAAAGGTTACATTTCCCTGAAATATTTCAGTATATAGACATACAGTAGTCTAGAGGTACATTGTACTTGTATGTATGTATCTGAAGGATTTAGTGACATGTCCTACATGTTGTATGAAATTAAAAAAAAATTAAAATAAAGTAGTGTTTTTATAACGCACATGAAAAGCATGATTTTTGTTGTTGTTGGCATTCCCATATAAAGCTTTGAACTGAGGTGCTTAGACAGACATACATGTACTCTATTAGCCCTGAATGCTAAACGAGGCTACAGGGGGACAGCATGTTGAATATAAGGAGTGGCCATACACATTTACCTACAGGTACATGTACATACACCTGTGGGTAAATGTTGTTAGCTTACCATTATTTTTGTAATCACTCTCTACTTCTTTACTCCAGGCCTCTTGATAGAACACATCCAAATTTTATTACTGACTTGGGAGTTAGATTAATCATTGCATGGGGTTTTAAGGTGTATTTAAGAAGGTTATTTCACTTATGACGGCAAGCCAGCCCAATGGGTGAAGGAAGACAATACATGACATTTACAGGACGAATTATACATGTCGGACACCACATGACATTTACAGAACAAATTACATGTATACATGACGGACACCACATGACAACGAATCAGCTTTTTGGTGGCCCTAAACACAGAGAGCACACAAGGATCTGCTGCCGAGCACTGCCTTATGAGTTAGAAGATATTTGTACCAGTATGGCCGACTACTGACTTTGTAAAACACTATCCAACATCAGTTTAATAAGCGTCCATTTAAAACTGGTACATGGCATGCTTGGTTAATTTCCTTTTAGTACTTCACACATGTTTGTTCCTACTTCTTCAGCATGTGGTTGAGTATAGTGTGTACTGGATTTATTTGAAACCAGCCTCTAGAGTTATAGCATGCTATACAAGATCAATGCCTGATATCAGATGTTGTAAGTAATTAGCCAGATATACTGCTTTGGTTGTTATTGTTCATTCTATTGTACTTGCCAATAAATTTTAACTATCAGAGGGAAACAATGCTTAATATTATTCAAGAAAAAGTTAAATTAAAATATATTGGTTTCTAATGTCAAACTGTAGAGTTATTCACCTGTATCTTAAAACAACTTAATTAAGCTGATTTCTGGCTAACTGGATAGAAAGTTTATTATTAGAGTTGTGCTTGAAAATATATTTTACATGTATTTTTTATAAATATAGAGAGCATGTTTCGCAAATTTAGCATGCCTCCACCGTGATTCAAACCTGGGACTAGCAGGAAGAGAGCTCAATCCGATAAGAGGCTAACGGCAGAACAATAAAAAAAATTCATCTAGGTTGTAGGTAAAGGGTGCAAATCTTTCTTTAAGGCCATTCATAATATTATCTGTGTTTGCCGTAACCCGATCGACCCTACCATTTACTGCGTACATATTTTTAAAATGTTAGTTGCCTGATAAAATGTCTATTCACTTATATTGAACTAATTGTTAGTCAATACATTTGTATATATTTCAACTACTGGAATTACTCAGCAATTTTGAAATATTTGTTGAAATGTGAATAAAAAGGTCAATTGTGTGTTGTTCAGTGGAGTAATATACAAAAAAGTCAACAACAAAAAAAACGTACCAACCTAACTTTTCAGAGACCTGTTACAGCAAACACACTTTTTTTATGAATGGCCTAACGGACTTAAATGTACTGACATGTAGTACATTGTACACGTTCTGTAATTTGATATTAATTAATAACACACAAACTGGTGTTAGTAAATACATTCCTATAAACATATCATTTACACTGTTGACACATATGATGGCATTCTGACCTTTATCAACTATATTTAGTCTACAGTACTTTTTCTTAAAATCTAATGATATTTATTTAAGTAAAACATGTTTCAAAACTTTGATAGTTAAAAGAATTAAAAACCTTTGATGACAAGTACCAAATAGATAGAAAGCCAGTTTTCATCTGATTAGAAAAAAAAAATTAGCTTTCAGAAATTTTGTAAAGGCATCAAAGAGAAATCCCTCAACTAAGAGAAGCAGAGCTTTGTTGGTTGCCATTTAGATGGTAAACATCGACCCCAGCTAATTAAAACTTTTTCAAAAAAATACTACATGGATAAGCTTGTATTTTCAGTCATGATGTCACTTAAACACAATCCACAAATCTACTCAATTGCGGTAGACAACTCGTACATATCATGCAATTTTTGGCGTATAATGACGATTAATTTGGTCCTGGGATATGTCATCTTCGCTAGCCAAGAGTTAAATTCCGAGATACTATACATACATTAAATCCCTTGGCGGATTGAAGACATGAAACCAGAATATAAAGCCATGCAATTGATTGACTGCCTCGGAACTTGTAGGCACCAATCAGATAGAACATCACGGGAATACTCCACTATAGTGAGTGGAAAAGGGGGCGAGTGTCAATAAAGAAAGTTGCAGGGACTTCTTGCGTTTTTTTTTTTTTAAAAAGCTGATAGGATAAATGTTATTCTATCGTTAGAGATCTGTTTTCGTTTCCAATCAACTTTCGAAAACTGAACATCTCGCAAATTTTATGTGCGTTTACCGATAGAGTAGTTTGGTTGATGCCATAATGACTTTTTAAAAGTTGTAAGCGCAATCTGGTTGGATGAATGTAATTTTAACATGTGGAGTTAACTCAAACCTTGATCACCTCATTCAACAGATGGCGTGGTTGTACATTCTTCTTTTTACGCTTGATCTGCAAAGGGTTGTAATGAAGAGTAGCTCGGAATAAAACCCTTGGTTAGCTAAGATGGGGATATATGTACTTGCAGAGGGAAAATTTTAACATGTCCTTAGCTTGACAACACCACAGTGTGCATGCAGTGTTAACTTTGGCCACAAAGACAGAGGCCTCGCACCCCAGGTTGAGACATAATGACTGTTTTCCGCTGAGTTAAACATGTCAGACTTCATTAGTTGTCAATCTTACACTTTCGACTAGATGTTGTAAAGTTATGGAGTGCTGATAAATAGAAACTATACAGCAATTTTCACTTGTTGACAACATTCTCTGGATATAGGTCACTGGTGTGGGTTAATTAAAAGCTTTCACTTTCTGTAACTCTGTTCACTTCATACCGGTAACAAAATACTGATTACAAGCACAGAATTTCAGAAGCTTGTCATGTACACATTAAAAAAAGGGACCTAAACATACATACACCATCAAAACTTTTGCCGATTAAAATAATCAAATAAAATAAAAAATTCTCAGCATTTATGTATTTGAAGCGATACTTACTTGTCCTAACATAAATTTTGTTTCAAAATGAAAGTTTAACAGCAACTTTGAATCTTTCAGCTTTCCAGTGATTTTATACCAGTTTTTCACTATTTTCCATTTGTAATTTTAAAGTTAAATGCGCGTATTTTATCAGTGCCAAAGTCATCATAACAAAAAACAAGCTATTTTGAATATTGGTACATGTATCACATCTCAGCCAGAAATCAAAAACAGATGGTATCTCAAATCACTTTTTTCAAAGAAACAGGGTGTCTCATTTGACATTTTTCCTATCTTTCCCATGTTAAATTTGACTG
>JAVFBZ010055817.1:0-10052 GCA_032466195.1 Katharina tunicata
TTTATGTCAATATGTATACCCTGCTTATACCCCTTTAATGGGGTCTGGGAGTAATAAATAAAACTTGAAACTTGAAAAAATCTGCTCCTGGTCATAACAAAGATACATGTCCGTGATATGGCGGATATACAATATATTGTTATTGTTAACAATGAAACATGTCATGTCTTTCTTTTCATCTTACTTAAATAATCGCCTTCAAAAGGTCAGTTTCCGAGGCATATTGTCTGAACATCAACCGGTAACGTGTGGAGTTCCTCAAAGTAGCATTTTAGGTCCTTTATTTTTTCTGATTTTTATCAATAACCTATCATTCCATTTAAACCATTCTAACATACACATGTACGCAGATGATTCAACCTTGGGTATCAAAGGTAAAACTATTTCTACTATTGAATCCCAGTTAAACCACGATCTTGAAAACGTTAAAGGTCGGTGTTCGGCGAACCATATGGTTCTAAATTATGACAAATGTAAATCCATGCTCTTTACATCCGACAACAACATAATGATACACGATCTGAAATACGATGCCCAGTCTTTGGAATAACAAAACATGCTTTAGCCATGGAAATAAAAGGTAAGCAAATATTATATAACATACTTAATAAAGACATAATTGACATAACCTCTATGAAAAAATGGAAACAAATATTAAATAAAGAAAATATTGATGAAAGTGAAGCCTTTCTAAAATATTTAAGTAGTTATTCTATAATCAAACTACGTGATTTTCAATACAGAGTGTTGCACAGAATCCTGTGCACTAAATCTTTCCTTTATATAATAGGTACAAGTGAAAATGACCGATGCTCTTACTGCAAGGACGCAAGGGAATCTATTGAACACCTATTTCTATACTGTCCTGTTATTAAAGACATCTGGCGTCATTTACAGATATTAATAAGTGGTGCCAAAAATACTGTAATTGAATTTTCAGATTTTAATATTGGGGTATCAATGAACACCTACTAAATACAATGTTAATTATTTCAAAGCAGTATATTTATAAATCGAAATTCAATCCATCAGGCCTGCAATTCAATAACTTATTAAACATGATAGCAGAACATATTTAAATTGAAAAATCAATAGCGACTATTAATGATTCTATTGAACAATTTGATGATATATGATTTCAGTGTATTTTTAATCTGTGATCATTGGTATGTTTGCATTTATTGTATAGTGTTTAATGCTAAATATTTTATTGTTCACTTTTACATTATAATGTTATGTAATCATATAAACTGGTTTGTCCAGTATGTGTATATATGTGAGAACCAGACTCTTTCCTCAGTGGCGGCATGACACTTTTTTCTTCGCTTCACTTATAACAATATTGTTCACTATTGAAAGATAGTGTTATTTAATCACATAAATTGATTTAACCAATACGTGTATATATGTGTGAAGCGGGTTCTTTCCTCATTGGCGGCATGACTTTTTTTCTTGTTATTATTTAAATACACCTAAAACAATATTGTGCAATTTTGCATAATAATGTTATTTATTCGTATAAATTGATTTATTCATTATGTGTATATATATGTAAACATGGTTCTTTTATAAGTGGAGGCATGCCATCTCCATACACTTATAACAATATTATAACAATATTGTTCACTTTTGAATTAAAATGTTATTAATTAGTAAGAAAAAAAAAAAAAAGTTCTCAAACCCATATCCCGATCTTGGGCGTCATGGTTGACGACAAACTCTCGTGGCACGAACAAGTTACCTCTGTTTGCAGCAAAGTCAGCCAAAGATAAGCCTTATTACGGCGTAAAAGGTCTTTCCTCCCAAAATTTGCCCGTTTGCGTTTTTATAATGCATTTATATTACCAACGCTTGATTACTGCTTAGCTATATGGGGTAATCAACAAAAGCAGCAAACTCTAAAAATGTTAAAATTACAGAAAAGTGCTGCCAGATTAATTTTAAATGTATCTCCTTTTACACCTTCAGTGCATGTTTACTGAGTTACACTGGCTACCAATTCAATACATAACTACCTATCACAGATTCTTATCTGTTTTTAAATCTCTAAACAATGAAAATTCTACCCATTTATGTAATATGTTTACCGAGTATCAATCGAAGAGACGTACTAGATCTTCTAAGTTACTCTTACTTTCAAAATATAAATCAGAATGTTTTCGCTCGCAAGAGTTATAAATTCCAAGCTGTAAAAACATGGAATTCAATGCCAAACTCTGTTAAATTGACAAACGATATGTCATCTTTTAAATCTAAATGCCATGCGTTCATTTTTATTTTCTATTTTAATATTTGATTAGATTTGTTTGATGTTTGTTTTGTATTTGGAATATCAAAAAAATTCTAATATTTTTTCTTCCCTTTTAACCAAAATCTATAAACAATTCATTTATTGATGCATTTACCTTTTTTACCTATCTTTTTAACTTGCACATCATGATGTATATACACGCACTCGTCCTCATGTACTATTAGCTTCGGCTAAATGAGCCATCGAGTTTAAATAAAGTTTCTATTCTATTATATTGGTCATATGGGGCTAAACAGAAAGTAATAACATAGTTTTACGTAATTCAAAATCATCGTGGATAAAATGAGCAACTTTACATAACTGTCTAGGTGAATTTAACTTATTAAATTTAACTAATTTAAACATACTAGGCTTACGCCAATAATAAGGCTTAATAAATTGTTCACGCGTATAACAGCATACACTGAGGAAAACAATTAAAAAATGGTATTCGTCCTCAACAGTATTAAAATAACACAACGGACAAATTCGTTCTTCCCGTGCTAAACGCACACTAACTGTAACGTTCAGTTTCAACCACCAACGGAAGTGGTAGGCACGGAAGTTCACGGTTGTTAAAAGAAGAAAGATTATGTAATTTTTCCAATTTAGGTCTTGTTTAAGGCGAGTATCATTTTCTTGTAATATGTCCTTTATATCGTGACTTACGTGTAAAGTATATCAAACGCTATTATTGGCGTAAACCAAGTATGAGAAAAACAGTTGATTTGTTATGTTGTAAAGCATGGGCATCTTACGCAAAACTGCGCATTATATTCATGCTGCTTTAGAACTACGCAAAACCATTTTGTTAGTTCATCCTTAGTCTCATAATTCCACTATTTGTTATGTTTCTTTTGTTATCCGCCATGTTATATGCATGTTTTATATGCTATTATTTGACAAGGAGCAAGGTCTCACGTCAATAAAATCTGAATCTGAATCTGAATCTGTGAAGATGTTCTTAATCTTAATCTCGTCATAACAATTCTATGCTTCCGATTTCCAATATATACTAAATACATTTCGAATTCAATGTCAACGTCTGTCTTAAGATATTTGTACACAAATAACTTTGGTGAACTGAATTGAATTAATAAGTCTTGATTATAACAATCAGCTATTCTCTGTTTGGAAATGGTAATAAAATGATTAACATTCACACTTTGCCTAAAGAACATATATCACCAAAACCGTACATCTCTAACCAACGATATCCAGTTAACGTGACCATTATTACATTGTTGTGTTAATTTTTCAAACATATGTTTTATGATAAAGTGATCGGAATTCGAAACTTTAAAAAAAATATGTTATGATGCTTATAAGACGTTTAAAGTAAAGAGGTGGTCTGTCTAATTCCGCATATATAGTGCAGTTTGTAGTAGAATTGTTTGCATTCAACAACTGTTTGAACTCGTTCAATCTCTGCCCCTTTATGAAATCCCCAAATTTCACTACCATACATTAGAATCCCACCCACAAAAGTATCAAACAATTCGTAAGCAATTTTAGCAGCAATATCGTGTTCTTTTATACTATTTAACAATATATATATGACGCTTTTACACCTTTATCAGCTAAACAACTTTGTGCCGTGTAGAATTTACAATTTGATGATAAAACCATACCTAAATAAATAAATTCCTCGGCAATTTCCAGTGACTTTCCATTAAATGTCCACGTTTCATTTCAGCTAATTTACCCCTCTTCTAAATATATTAGTTTTTAATATTGTTTTGGCACAATTTACACTGAGACCCCATTTGTTACAATAATTATATAAAGCATTTAAATTGTTTTGCAATCCATTTGCACTTTCAGACATAATTACTGCATCGTCACCATATAACAACAAATATGTATATAAATCATTTAAGGAGATGTTATCATCTGTGTTGATAATAATTTTCCCCTAATACCAAATCTTAATTTAAACCACAATTCATGTCTATCTATACAATCAATAGCACGTTGAAAATCAACAATAGTGGCATATACATTTTTACCTTCTAATAAATAAGTTGAAATTATATTGTTGAGACAAAATATAGCATCAATTGTACAAGTTCCTTCTCTAAATACAAACTGTATATCAGATTATTTACCGTATGGCTGCTCCTATCGAATAATTTGATTATTAAGAACGCTTACAGTGTATATTTTGGAAAAACAACTTAAGGGTTATAATAAGAAGGGTTGTCCTGATCACCTTTTTTATACAATGGTATTATAATCCCTTCCGTCCATTGGTACGGAAACTTTCCACTATCAACAATTATATTAAATAATGTTGTTAACTATGGAGATAAAATATCTGAAGTATTTCTAAAAAGTTCATTCAACATACATTTTTTAACTTACACAACGCAGCTTTCACTTCCTCTAAAGTAATTTAACTCATCATAAATGATATAAGTTTTTAAATCGTTCTCCAGATAAAATATTAAATCTTGATTTACAAAATCAGTACACAAGGATTTGAAATAAGTGTAAAATTTATCAACAGGTATATTGTTAACTGACCTTGAAGATTTTCTAAAATATCTACCAAACGACCTGGGATTAGTTCTTCTTAATTTAGTAAACTCTTTTGCCATTTTGTGTCTATTTCGAACCTCACAGCAAGTATTTTTGTAAATCCGTCTGTACTGATATAAAATAACACGATAAGTTTTACGGAATGATTCATTATAAACTTTTAATGATTTTATATAATTAAGTTTTTATAAGTAGCATTCTTCATTAAACCAATCATTTCTACGTTTGTGACCTGAGAATTGAGATTTACCAGTAAATATAATCTGCGTCCTTCTGAAAAATGGGGCAGCCATATCATTTAGGATATCAGTAAACTTTTGAACTTAATGGCTAAAGCTATCAAAGTTTCGAAATTGATTTAAAATGTGTTTAAATCTATCTTTATTTTCGTTGACAGCAATCAGTTACAACATTTTCCGCCCATATAATTTTGTTCCACATTTGTCTGTTTCAAGATCGCAAACGATTGAAAATAATACAGGTACATGCAGAGAAAACTCTTTCAATTGCCCAATTTGAAATCTCTTGATATATTGAAAAATCTTCCTCTTTAATAAGAACATAATCAATCAAACTCCTTCCATTTAAACCCACCAATTTAAATTATCTCACACCTCTGTCTTCACCCAATCTACCATTACATATCATTAACCCTGAACATTTACATAAGTCCAATTAGTTTTTACCAAAACTATTAACGATTTTATCTTTAGACAAACGTGCAGGTATTTGTCTTCAATATATAAGTCACTGTCCTCATTGGTCAAGGTCCTATCGTTTTTAATAAAGTCTGTTTATACAGATGTACTCGAATTTAAATCACCGCCTAACAAAACAATACCTTTATCATTGTAGTACTCAATTTCATTTTGAAGTTTAACAAAAACATCTTCAGACTGAATATTGTAAACAGGAGAGTTTTCAGGAGGCAAATAATATGCACATATGTAAACGTCATCTTTTGTATGAAAATGTGATTTGTTTAACTTGATATTTTTAACTCCAAATTTTGAATTCATCCTTTTTAATTAACATTACACCTTGTTTAAAGCCAGACCTATAGTAACTTACTATTCCACCGCTATTACGCTTCGCTTTCATGTGTTTGAACCTTTTATATGAATGGAAATTGTTATAGCCACTGAATGATATTTCACTACTTTTAGACGTCAGAGTCTCTGTTATAAAATCACAAAAGTCTAAATCTGATCTTACCACTCCAGTTAATCCTTCCACATTCCATGATACTATTTTTAGTTCCGTCCCAACGTACCCCTACTGAGCCATGTGGGTTTGTTTATGTTTCTTTCTGTCATCGCCTGGTATGTCACGCTGGTCACTCACCGAGTTAAACGTATGTTAACATCACAGATGTCTAAAATAAATTTTACCTGAAACATTTAAACTTTTACATTATACAGTATGTGTATAATAAACAATTTTTTTTATGAAATACAATGTACCTTGTTTTCAAAATGTTTTTATTGGATTTCATGTTTTACGACCGATTGACCCATGGGAAACTACTAAACTTTGTTGTGATACATGTATGTCTTTTCTTACATTGAACAGAAGTCCCTTTTCAATTAATACAAATGCTACTGGATTCATATATCTTTAATAAATACTTTTCTAAATCCAATTAGAATATGCCATAAGGTACAATAGACAAATCCAATAGGATTCCTTTAGGATCCGTTAGAAACAAATCCTGTAGGATCCGTTAGAAAATATCCTATAGGAATTTGTCCAAAATCCTAAAGGATCATGTAGGGAAATTTTCCTATATGATCCTATAAGATCTCTTTGTAAGGGACAAACAGTGTCTTGTGGACGACTGGTAGGTTATATCCACCAGCGAAAAACCAGTGTCATGTGGGCGTATGTTAGGCTACAACCCCCAGACAACACCCAGTTTCATTTGGATATACGGTTGGTTACATCACCCACACAGCCACCAGTGTATTGAGGACGACTAGTAGGTTACATCACCTAGACAACACCTAGTTTCATTTGGATATATGGTAGGTTACATCACCCACACAACCAACAGTGTCTTGAGGACGTCTGGTAGGTTACATCACCTGGACAACATCTAGTTTCATTTGGATATATGGTAGGTGACACATATGCGACATCAGCCTGTGTATTGTGGATGTGGTAGGTTACATACATGAGACATCAGTCTGTGTTTTACAGACGTGGTAGGTTACATACATGATACATCAGTCTGTGGATTATAGACGTGGTTGGTTACATACATGAGACATCAGCCTGTGTATTGTGGACGTGTTAGGTAACATACATGATACATCAGCCGTGTATTGTGAGCGTGATAGGTTACATACATAAGACATCAGTCTGTGTATTGTGGACGTGGTAGGATACACCAGTCTGTATATTGTGGACGTGATAGGTTACATGCATGAGACACCAGTCTGTGTATTGTGGACGTGGTAGGTAACATACATGAGACATCAGTCTGTGTATTTTGGACGTCTGGTATAACACGTTATGAATATGTGTACATAGACAAATTGGTTACAAAAGATTCAGTATAATATACAGTAATTCCTGGTTTGGTTTTTAATAAACGATTTTTTGTATCTGTTCAACCTTTTTCTATAATTTCAGTGGTCAGGATGTGTTACAACAACAACATCACCGTCACATCAGAAGGGTTTGCAACAGCCGAAGGTCTTCCTGTAATATCACGTGACTGTTTCTGCATTCTAAAAGCAGACGGTCCTAAAGCAGCCATTAGCCGTGCCCTGGTGTCACAAAGAGACGGTTGTCGCGCATCAACGATAACAACTCATTTCTTATCTCCTGGTTTTGTTCTTCGATCAAAAATGGATTGTAGTAAACCCATTGCACCACGGACTTATTCATTCTCGAAAATTTCTTTTATCAATCAGACGTACAGCAGAAGAGAAGATGATGACGTGTGTATAAAATATAACGTTGTCTCAGGTGACTATATTTACCAGTAAATAAACTCGTGTTGTAATTAGCATTATTTTAGGCAAGTACTGCAGTCGTGAAAACATATGCCAGTCCAGAAAGGTTTTCCAGGCAGAATTGCTTATGGATTGCACAAAGCCCCCAGCCAGACACCTACAATGTACATCTACAGAAGGCACTGACAGCGAACTTAGCTATCCTGCAACTATTTCTGGCCCAATTAAATGTCGCCTATTGTAGTGATCTAGATGGGCAAACATCCATTGCTGACAGCTCTAAGCTTGAAGCATGTATTTTAGGTAGGATTCCCAGAAAGATTTCTGTCTGTTTTTCTTTCTTTCTAAGAGAACAACTCAAGTACAAAGGAGATATTTTTAGTATCAGCATATATCAACATGGTTTACTGGTTGTTTGTTGGATACTATTTCAGGACCATAAACACATCAGTTAAATCATCCCACTATTAGTTTTGCTTTCTAGCTCTTTTGGCAGGAGGTTGGGTGGGAGCTTCTGAGTTTTCCGTCCTATATATTACTACAGTGCCCTGTTTGTCGTCCTATATATGTGTTGTGGTTTCTCCTATGTTCACATTGTCGTTCAGGGTGATTTCCGTCGCCAGTTGGGCTTGACAACGTACAACCCAAAATAAATACACAAACAAACGTTAGCTCTGTTGGACCTGGTTTAAATTATTCATAATGATATGTTGAGTCTGGCAAACTATATGACTAATATTCAGTTGCTGTGAAGTCCCTTAGAGTTGGCTAAGGCATAAGTGTGTGTACACGTATAAACAACATGTAGATCTTTCACGTAAGGTTTGAGTTGGCTTGGAACAGGTTTCTTGGGCGATTTTTTTCAAGAACATAGCTTTGACACCTACACAATTGATGTACGATTTATTACAACCCATAGACACCCACTGTATGCGACAAGGAGGCCAGTATCAGTGTAAACGCTCATGAGCCGAGCTCTAGTGGTGTTAACAGGTGTGCGAGTTTTGCACGCCGGATAGTTTTTACAGTAAAGCCAACAACTTAATCGATAGCTTTATATCAATAGATCGAAGTTGAGCTTTGCATTTAAGACAAAGCAAATGTAGTATAGTTTTGTTTAATGGACATATCACCAAGTTACGTCTCTCATGAGTTACTTGACCTTTTTATTGTAAGTATATTAAAGCGATAGACTCACGAAGTTAAGTCCGTATCTCAATAAAATAAGACATCAACTTTCCCTAGGGTGAATATTTTTTAGATTTATTTTACGTAGAGTTAGAGGCAGTTGAAAAGGCAGGTAAATAGTTTTAGTGCAAGTCGCCATTTTCCTACTCGCCACCTTGTTGTGACAAGTACTGTGACGTGAATTGGGCTTGCAGCTCTTCTCCCAGGAGGCACGTATAGCATATGGGAATTCTCCTTGGACAAGGTAGGGGATAAACATACCGATTCAGCTGGTGACATTTCGTCGAATGACAAGAGCGGGCGCTTGACCAGGTTTGACTGGTGTCGTTGTCAGCTGGTTTTAGTCACTGTTCAAAAGTTATCAAATAAATCAAGATCTCGAAATACCGTAATTCTTTCACTACCAGATCAATCCACAATGTATGTAGCCTACATGTATGAAGTAATATGCGCATGTACGAAACAATACATGTCAGATTTATTTTTGGAGTTTATGTTTTCTTCCTGGCTACTGCTTCGTAATCTTCTTGAGTTTGTTTTCACTCGAGAAATCTTATTTATAGTATCCAAACTTACTCTGTAATTGTCTATATAACTCATAACAAGTGTTTTTTGTATTAATGATTAACAATAGGTAAGAGATAGTTAGACAAGAAGAAACATATTTTTTGATTTGATTAAGGTTGTGTTAAATTTCGTTTTAATTTTGTTTCACATTCCATAACTCAATGCTTTGCTATCTCTGATTGGAAATCACCATCCGTCTGGTTTTGATATGGGTTACATCTACCTGTAGGGCCCTGGGTCAGTTCCATTTCCCATGCGAGATAGTTAAAAAATTGTCTTTAAAGTTCGATAAAATCGCTCATTACCAGTCTTGTGTACCTCTCACTCCAGCATGTCTAAATGGTGCAACTTTTATACTATCGGTCCAATTCACGTCACACGCAGAAACCGCCGAACCAACTCGGTGAAGCTCAGGTGGTTTCTTCAAACTGGAAACGGCAACATGTCTGCGCTCAGAGAAATGTTAGACAAAGACATATATTGTCAACTTTGAAAAATTATTTAAA
>JAVFBZ010055828.1:0-10052 GCA_032466195.1 Katharina tunicata
GTCAAGATAAAATGACCAGGCCTGGGTTGATTGGTTGATTTGTGTTTAACGCAGTGCTCAAGTATATTTCACTTATATGACGGCAGTGTATTCCAACAGTAGACGGTGACTCTTATCACAACCCTAAAATTTGATCTCACTCAATTGTTATCACTGTTAGAAAGATATTGTTCCTCCAGTGCTAAGTATGACAGCATGAATATATTTGTTTGTTTAATTGGTGTTTAATGTCGTATTCAAGTCTATTTCACCTATATGACGACTTATTATTAATTATTTATTTGTGTTGCCGGTGTATGGTGGAAAACTGTGAAGAAACCTTGTAAAAACCACCTCCCGAACTCCGCAGCAACCAGAAAACTTCCGTTATATACCTAAGGTCCACAGGGGGAATCAAACCTATTCCGGGTACAGTGAGTGTGAATATAATCTGGAAACATACTGCCCTTAGCCAAAGTGCATCAGGTCTGGAGTAATTGCTCTTAGTCAGAAAGCTATGTGTAAGAGAAGAAATTGCTTACCTAGTTTTATGCCAACGCTATCATGTGCATTCTCCTTATAGACAAAACCATTGTGGACTAGAAATTCTCCATTAGAGCGAGGTCCATAGAAAATAAAAATCTAAAATTTGAAATATGGTAGAATGTTTTTGAAAAGACATTTTAACACAAACACAGATTTAAAAAATTCAACCACAAATTAATCTTATAATTGAAAATTTGACAGGAAATTGGCTTGTAAAGTAAAAATTCAAAATAAAATACTATTTATATATTATACTCATGTGCGGAATGTCAAGTTTAGCTGATTGATTGATTAATGTTTAACGCTGTGCTCAAGGGTATTATATGACAGCGGTGTATTCCACAAGTAGACGGTAAATCTAACATAACCCAAAAAATATGAAGTCACTTATGTGTTATCACAGTTGGAAAGATAATGCTCCTCCAGTGCTAAGTATGACAGCCTGAATATGATCTGGAAACATCAAATCTAGATGATTGTGCACATGAACACAAACATTGACATTGTGCATACACAACCTATTACGTAATATTATGGGGTAGCAATTGACCAATCAGATTGCAAACAAAATATTCTGAGGGGTAATAAATTAATAAACATGGCATAAAATATAAAAAATCAACCATACTTTTACTAACAGTACCAACAATTTAAGTGGATTTCAATTGAAAACTAAGAACCCATCAGATAGGACAATACAAATCACAGTTTGTTAACTTGGTAGGATCTATAAATTGACTGACTTTGCTTTTGGGGGTTTTCTGGTCGATTGAAGATAAGCTAATACCATTACCTGTTCATTAGCTTGAAAGCCTCTCATACAGTAACATTCGCCACAGTCCTTGTCTAAATCAAAATCTGTCGTCAGCTGTGAATGAAAGGGTCATTAAGGTATTCAAAATGGTTTGATTTTCATGAATACATACAAATACTACAAAATATGGTGGGTTAACTTTTAAAGTACATGTATTTTTATGCATAGGTTTACTGTATTGATGCTTTAAACAATTAAACTCAGTAACTTTTAAAGTGTTGATTGTTCAAGACAAATTATCCAGACAAAATATTCTTACACTACAACACTGATAATTCAACTCAAGAGCAGTTGATTAGTTTGTTTGTTTGATTGGGGTTTACATCTTACTCAAGGTTATTTCTCTTATATGACGGTGCGCCAGCGCAATCGGTGAAGAAAACCACCGTAAAACGACGCTGACAACATGCAAGACAGGACAAAACATTACATAACAAAACAGGAGACGACAACCAATCAACAGCCTGTGCCCCTTAGCTCAGAGGGCAACAAGGAACAACAGGAGGCTCCCACCCAACCACCCGCTTGATTATTGTGTGATAATACCACTAGTGATATACCAATAGTAAATATGTCAAACAGGATTGGCATCACACTTTTAATGTCATTGTAATTGTGCCGTCACTGTGACTACGAGACCCTACATGTATATATATACCTTGTTGCAAAAAGACATTTCAATTCTGTCATGTGTATCCATACCAACAACTCCAATATGTATACATTTCTACATGAAAATCTCCAACCAAAAAGTGCTTAAAATGTACAGTGTGAGAAAAAGATTTAAAAAACTCACGCCTGGGTATCCTAAATCATCTATAATTTCAACCAGGTATCAGTGTCGCCTTTTTGCAAGTTGTGAAAGTATTATAGCATGCAAATGGACAAAATTATGTTTTCTGTAAAATCCTGAATCTCGCCAACAGTAACATTGTCATCTGACAGCCTTATATGATTTCAGAGTCTTTTACATAGCTTCCCAAGTTTTAATTTTATGTTGGAAATTTTAGGTGATTTAGGGTATTAAACGGCTCATGATTTTGATAAATTAAAAGACTCAAGCGGCATTCTCCTTGGTTTACTTCTGTATCTTCTCACTTTTCAAATTAGCCATTTAACAGGCAGTGCTGAATGATTAACACACAAAAAGGTTTATAAGAACCAAACTGATCAACGGATTGTTCCACTCTGAGACTCTAAACACCCTGAACCAGAGAGACACTTGTGAGTCATCATCTCTAGAACACACCTGTACATCCTAATCAGCTTGCTTGTCAGTGTCTGTACACATTAAAGCTGGAAATCTCAATTTCTTACCTGTCCATTTTGATGATTGCACATATCCCATAATGGTATTAAACCTAGAGTCATTTTAGCGCCATCGGGTTGAGGTATGGGATTCTGACGCGTCATCACCGTGGAAACAGCCCATCTGTTAGAAGACATACTCGCTTAATTGTCAGACTGTTACATAGTTAATTAATGTCTAGTTTTTACAATAAAATAATATAACCACGCAGAAAAGAAAAATATTTCTTTATCTTAACTATTAATGCGATCATGTCAGCTTTCAACAAATAGGAGAAGTCAGGTTGGTATAGATAATATACTTTGCCTTTATTATAGCATCATCAGTTCTATAAACATGTACATTTGATGCTGACATAATAAAACCGAAACATTATCTTTACAAACATCACTCCCTGCTTTGGAATATTTTCTCTTATTCTTTGTTACTAAAAAGTGATTCACGGAACAACTGGCTAATGTCAGACCGATGGCAACTTTGAACGTAAGTCTGTCTGCCTGTAACGGTATAATGATGTAACAAGACTATCTTTTACATGGCTATCACATCTATCAGTGTATAACCAACTTTGAAAAGCACCCTACGAATATTTATCCCCTTGAACAAGCCACCAAATTCTTAGGGAAGAAATAGGATCATTTAACATTTCAAAAAGCATTATACCAGGTAAAGTATAATAATCTATAATTCTAAAAATTTGGATTGTATTGGACCACTTTTGGGTAACAACAACATCTTGAAACTGGATGAATTATATATTGTATGTACATGTATCTTGATTGATTTGTATTTTACGCCATAACAAAGGGGATTACATTGATATGATTGCACTGTACCTGACAAATACTGGCACATTAAGGCAATTACGTTTGACATTACGCGATGGGCAAGTAGTTGGATGTTTGCAACTTGATGGGACATGTTGTCAAATGCAGTCGGATACAATCAGCACTAGTGGGACGTCACATATTCCATTATAGTCCAACGTCATCCAACAGCAGTATTGATCTTGCATGGTTACGTCAACTTGCATGACACTTGTCTGACATGAACCCAGCCAAATTCTTCAGGCTAGCTACAACTGGACAAGATTGTCTAGTGACAACCATAAAATGTAAAGTGTTTCGCTCTGTTGGAAAAATGAAGATCCTCCAGGTCTAAGCAAAGACAAGATAACCCAACTTGGAACAAACTGCCCTTAACCAAGGGGCCCAATAAGTTTTAAAGAAGAACTGCTTCATATACTACCTTACCTATAGTCGTCATAAGTAAAGTTATCCTTGATTGGTAATTTGGCCGCCAAGGGATTCATCTGCAACCACCAAATTTCAAAATTAAAAGATTTATTTATTTGATTGGCGTTTTTATTTGATATTAGTTTTTCACTTATATGATGACTTATGGTGAGCGAAAACTAGAGAAAGAAAACTTTAATAATAACAATATTAAAATTTTAACCAAGAAAATTCAACATTACTTTTCTTTCTTATAGTGTAAATTATGAATTCAGATTATCCTTGATATGAAAGTTCAATCAGTACTTTCTAAACAACAAATTTAAATCAACTGTTGGGGGTTTAATGCCGTAGAAGAAATCAGAGTGCACTCGCATAGCTATGAATTCGCAACCTTTATAATCTCTACAGGTTTATTTATTTGATCGGTACTCAAGAGTATTTCACCTATGTGGAAACGTTGCGTTGCGTTGCCAATGTATGTTTGAAAACTGGTTAGAAACTTCATCAAAACCAGCCAGCGATCTTTGCAGTTCTGGAAAACTTCCCTTCCATGCAGGGAGATTTGATCCTATACCAGTTACACTGAAGGGGACTATTAAAGCTATCCAACGCCCCACAAACAGAGCCATGACGGGTCCTGCACCATATCGAAGGGCAGCCATGCCTTCCATTTCATTTCGTCAATTGACAATTTTAAGTTTTGAAAGTTTATTAATCATATTACCTGTAAATGTCTGTAGAAGTAAGAGTATTGTCTGGCGATGTTCCTAAACTGATTGATTGAATCACCTGAAATAAGAGATCAAGAGGTTCAATGTTTTAGAACCTTAGCCTGGAGTTAACGAAAGACTGGGTGTATATTTATTTTATTTGATAAGTGTTTATCGTTGAGTATTTCACTTTAAGTACAATTTTCCACCGCCAGTTAAGTGGAAAACCAAGAAGAAGAATCCTCACAACCACCTAGCGATTGCCGCATCCACCAGAAACTTCCCTTTATAATTTATAAGAATCGTCAAACGAATTCGAAGCTGCAACAAGCCTGTGGTATATTGTAAGGCGTTCAGCAGCTCATCATCCTTCTTCTCTAACCAACAGCATTATTCTAAGCTAGTGTCAAACAACCCTTGGTGGACCGAGCAACTCTAACCAAGATTTTGAGCTACGCAATTGATTGGTTGCGGCAGAACTTGTATGCATCATTCAGATTTAACGTACGGTTAGCAAATCAAGTAGTTTGGGTGACGCCATAATGATTTGTAGATAAGTTGTAGGCCTAAGCACATATCTGATTTGTTGGATGTGTTAATAACAGGGGGAGGTAATTCAAACCTTGATGACTTTGTTCACAGATGGAGCCACTGTTAATTCTTCTAATATATGCTCGGTCCGCCAAGGGTTGTAATGTACAGTAACTCGCAATACAACTTAGCGAAGATGTTCAACATCAGTCATCTGAGCCAGATGCATTAATATTAGGCCAAGATGAAAGAAGGCAGAGGTGAGCAAAAGACAATAGAAGTCTTGCTTGGGTCTGTATATCTGTGAAGTTTTGGTTTGCTTTACATTTCTGATGATATTTAGATCTTTACTTTTAGTGTATCGATACAACACATCAACCATAAAGTTCCATATTTAATATGTAAATTAGAGCTATGAAACATGGAACTCAGAGCAGGTGTTGTTGTTGTTCTGGAGGCTGGCAGAACACAAGACACCACAGAACATTTACAGGACAAGATACAGGGCACCACAACAAATCGGCTTCCTGATGCCCCTTAGCTCAGAGCTCCAGGCCACAGGGAGTTCTCGCGAATCGTCATCATGTGGGTAGATCAGAAAGCCACGACCTTCATCTGGTGGCTTGCAGATAAGCATACACACATCTGAACTAGTGGAGGAGATTCGACTTGAAACACAAGTCTGTGAACTTACTTAAGTTTGGAGATCCTTTTAAAAGTTGAAGTTCCTCCAGGGAGTAATAAAGTGGGATACTATAAGAGGTGGGTAAAACATCTGGTAGAAAGTTAAGGAAAAGGTAATGGTACGAGGAATGTGGTTGTTTGCTTCACTTATTATTTCTTATAGCTTTTTAATTACCCAGGAAGCACCAGGGCACAGGAAGTGCCCACCCAACCACTCGCTTGTTTATTACAAATAATAAAACAAAACATTTGACCCTTAATCAGTGACACATGATCCCTTACGCTGAAATGGAGATCAAATGGTCATAATGTATAGAAGAGTCTATCTTGGGGTACAATTAATTTTTGGGACATCTGAGAAAGATTACTGTTTAAATGGTTGGACTTTTTCTTGTTGAGACTTCGAGAAAATTAACAAGGCAGTCTCGAGATATGATAATTTGGCCGGGTATTATACGCCATTGGACTTGTTTGATTGGGGTTTTATTCCGCATTTAAGGTTATTTCACTCCTATGACGGCAAGCAAGCCCAATGGGTGATGGCTTGTTTTATGCTCAACTTAAGATTATATCACTTGTATGACTCCGTGCTAACCCAGTGGGTAAAGTAAACCACCCTAACAACATTGGCAGCTCAAAGGACACCACAATAAATTGCCTTTCTGATACTCCGTAGCCCAGAGAGATCAGCGTACAGTAAGTCCCCACCCAACCACCCACCAGTGAGTGAAGGAAACCTTGTTCAGTTACACTGGCAATAAACATGACAAGGAAAGGACACATAGCAGACCGTCACAAGTTCACCAATCACCTTCCTGATATCCTTGGCTCAGAGAGCACCAGGGCACAACAAAACACCCACCCATGACACAGAAAGCCCCCACATCTGTGCAACCAGGGCACAGAGCCCTCGCAACACCCACCCAGGGCACAGAAAGCCCCCGCAACACACACACCCAGGGCACAGAAAGCCCCCGCAACACCGCAACACCGCTACCCAGGGCACAGAGAGCCCCCTGAAACACCCACCAAGGGCACAGGAAGCCCCCACAACACACCCACCCAGGGCACAGGAAGCCCCTGTCAATGGACTAAGGAAAAAGGATACTGATGTAAGGCTGCCAGAATGAATTGTCTGTGTACCTCTCACAGAGTAGATGCAGGGCCAAGGCCACATTAGGCATGTTCTGTAAGATCTGATCATCCAACATGAACGGACCTGGATGGGAAAAATACATAAAAACACAATAATTTTCTTTACACACAACTCACCAATATTGGATTTAAAAATATCTTATTCTTGTGCTGTTTTAAGCCTTATTGTGTTTTAAGCCTTATTTGAGGATATTTCCAAACACCGCAACATATCGGCTTCCTGATGCCCCTAAGATCAGAGAGCACCAGGGCGCAGGAGGCTTCCACCCAACCACCCGCTGTTCTTGTCCAGATATTTTATTCAACAAAATAAAGTAAAAAAAACTGATTGATTGATAGATATGCAAAAACTAAGAGTAAAACAAAGGGTAAATTAATTTTGTTTCTTCGATAAAATAAATTTCCTGGATATGTATCCATTACGGAACAAAATCAAATAGTAGCAAAATGTGCAAATACAATTAAATTTATTATAGGTTTATGTTATATTAGTACATGTGTTATTTAATTTTACATAATATCTGAAACATAAACAGAACTACTAGTTTAATAAACAATAGTTACATACATTTATTGATACATGTCAGCAGACAACATCAAATACTATTCCTAAAAATGCATCATCTTTTAGCAACTGAGCAGCATACAAAACCCATATCAATGGGTGAAGAAAAAGACAGTAAGTTAACACCGAGTCCAAGAACTAACATACAAACACAACTGAAAGACACTTATTTTATTTTACTATTTTTTTGTATTTTACTCATATTACTGCCACCCCCAGCTATACTGAAAACAACAAGGCCAGCACATGACATTTACACAACACAAAATAAGTTTGGGTTTTCTGCTGAGCATGTCTACCAGCTTCATGGAATGAAATTCCTCTGTCGACTGATTGATTGAATGGGTTAGTTAATATTTATTGACAGTTTCCACCTAACTCAGTGTTTGAAGAAAATCCCTCAACATAAGTGCCAAACAAAAGAAAACCATTTAGAACGTTAAGCAACAGTGCATTTAGATTGCTCATTAAGATTGTTCATATACCGGGTAATGGTATGCCAGCCAAGTCAGTGAAGGAAACCATCCTAAACGACGCTGACAATACAGAAGACACAACCATACATTTACATGGCGATAAATAGGACAACACAACAAACAGACTGCCTGATGCAGCTTAGCTCAGAGAGCACCAGGGCACACAAGATTCCCACCCTACCACCTGTGGTGCAGTTAAGAGAATACATGTATGTGCAAAAGTTATCATGATACAATTGATTAATGTTTTACCACACATTTAGAGGTAAATATCAGCTACCCTAGACACAACAATAAATTAGTTTCTGTTTTTTCATTAACATTGAGATCTCCACGAAACAGGAAGGTCTCTCCCACCAGTACCGTATCGGCCAATGAAACATGAAAAAATATTTGTAAAAACTTAACCTTTGAACACAACAATATGGTAACACATAATTGTTATGTTCACATAACAACTTCTGTTTTTTCTTAAACATGCATCTGTCATTGGTGATCTCTTACAACACGGGCAGCTATAGGAAAGTGGTAAAAGCAATTGGCACAGGCTGTTAACCTCAGTACAAAGGATTATAAACATTGAATTATCTTGGTGTCATTCAGAAAGTGACTGTTAAAGAGTTAAGTGTATTTTCGTTTTATTTCGGATAACACTCTCTGGTTGAACAGATTCTAGCTCCGAAAATTGTTCAGGCTGAGACCTTTGCGAGACTTGAACCCGCGATCCAGCAATGTAAGCTACTGGGCTATCCGGCATTCTATAAAGGCTAAAATCTGAAGAGTGTTAACAAAAATACAATTATAAACATGTCAGATAGCACCACACAACACTACAAACATAACACAAGTAAATAGATAGTGAGTGCTAGTGTTCTAGATAATAAACAGTCAGTTACTGTACTTCAAAACGAAAAAAAGTCTTGAATAATGTGAAAAAAAAAAAGGCTAAAGAAATAATGAAGCTTCACCAAAAAGCATTCCATGTTATCATGATTTGAAACGAAAAAACAGATCTCATTCTACTAAAATAATGCGTGCTATGAACATTTTAAAAACATGCCAGAAAGCAAGGCAAGTTTCTACAGGAAAACAGTCATGCAAACAAAGAAAGCAGCCTGTGACTAGGAATGCAAAAAACTATATCAAAATTATCTAAACTGCATTCCTGGGCCAGTTACTTACCAAGGGGAGATAACTTAGCCGATTCTGTTGTCATCATCAATTTTCTTGGGATTGTTAACAGCATCTCCATGGCCTGTAGTTAAAGAAATGGAAAGCTTTATCAAAATTTTATTTAAATAAAATTTGAAAAATGAGTTAACCTTTTGCATACTTTTAGTTACACTCTTTCAGCCTACATATGTTCTTGCGTATTGGTGTTGAAATCCGATTTAAGGTATCCTTTATCTACAGAATAACAGATGGACAATCACTTAAACATCAAATAAAATTTCATTGTTTCTAAATTGCTGGTTATACCAAAATAAAGCTAAGATTGTTTGTTTGATTGGAGTTTTATGCAATATTTAAGGTTATATCACTTATATAGCAGTGTTTGTGCCAGCCAGGTGGCTGAAATAAACCACCCGTGACATACAAAACAAGTACAGGACGCAACCAAGGACACTTCTTGATGGCCCTCAGTTTAAAGAGCACCGGCTGGATATATAATATCTTGAGTTTATTTGGTGTAAAACAGAAGAAGATTAAAGTTTTGCATCCTCCGGGAGGAGTAAAGCAGACTGGTTCTAGCATCACTGAAATCTTTCCCAACTTCATGTATACACTTGTTTTCAGAGTGGCTCAACTTAATACTGAACTAGCTGGGACAAGATCGGTTGTAAAGTCATTTACTTTAATAATTGACTTTGACACAACAGAAGTCTAGAGTCTAATGAACCTGTACTGTAAAAAAATGCTACTAAAATTGGTAACCATAGGATTATCCACTGATTTACATAAAATACTTACCCTAAATGCTCGACAAATTCGGCCCCCTTTACAACTTATAAAACTACATTTTATGCAAAGGGTAAGAAGTGTAG
>JAVFBZ010055837.1:0-10051 GCA_032466195.1 Katharina tunicata
AAAATATAAGTGCATATCACAATTGCACAGTTTACAGGTTGATTCCTAATCATGTTCATACTGTAGAATCTCTCTTTATACTTATGGCCTATAATATAAAGTTGAAACATTCTGAAATTCGATCAAAAATTTGGCCGAATGATGCCAAGATGCGATCGCGGTAAAACATTGCAAATAAATTTTATTCTTTCTGAGGAATGACGACTCTTTAAACATTGACCACTGATTTAATACATTTGGGAATATTAATTTTGAACTGGGGCAGGTAAGTTTCAGACGAACGCTTCCACGATTTGGGGAAACCTATAAATCGGTCGTCCACAACTTTTTTCATTGAATTTGCACGATTCACGCAATCAACCCTGGCGGCCCTAAAATCCGCGGATTCCCATCCCTGAATACAAAAAATATGGTATTCCGGCGAAGAGGTAAATTTAAGAAGAATGTAAAATGGTTATGCAACAGGGTATTAATAGGCAACGTTGAAGAAGTCAATTATCTTGGAGAGGTAATGTCATCCAATTGTATTTTTTACAAATCTCAGAAATATACATCTGGAAGGGGTATGAAAGTTGCATATACTTTACTAGATAAATACAAAAAAGTGTGATATTAACATTGAAATAGCATGTGAACTTATTAATGCGTCTGTCGGAGGAGTTGTCAATCATGGTTGCGAGGTATGGGGATTTCTCAAGGAGACATTTATAGAACGTGTCCAATTACGATTCTTTTACCTACTCATAAATGTTAATATCTATCAAACTCTATTGCAACCATATATAGAGAATTTAATATGTAGACGACCAATTTATTCACAGCGTATAATAAGAATTCTTAAATGCTTTTTGCAAATTGCTAAGTCAGTTCATTTTATTTTGCGACATGTCTTTGTAAGATGGATAGAGTTGTGTCATGATGGTTACTTAAACTAAAACTAAAGTATGGCCCAAAGTGTAAATGTTAAAAGGCTTCTGGCGATATGAGATCAATTGAAGTTGTTAGTAGATCCATTGTTAAAGTGTCTATGTAAATACCGTATCTTAAAAAACAATCTGCGAAGCGACTCCCCCCCCCACCAACAAAAGGTAGAAACACTGGCGTTTGGGCACTACACCACTTATGGTACATTGACAAAGATATTTCATTCAAAACATTGACATGTATATTGAATGTTACATGAATAAACAAAATAAAAATTCTGACAACCCCCTATGTGTTTCTGTTTTAGAGGTGTTTATAAACCATTCAGTAATGCGTATATAATTGTGTTTCCTCCATGTAAAGTATTTGGACACCAGCTGCTAAAACGGAATAACTACGACATCTCAATACATCTAAGTAGGGTATTGTAACATGGTTAAGATATATTAAGGAACGGCGATAAAAGAAGCCGTTCTTGTTTCACGGTTAACTGAGCTCTGTCAGAATGAGAAATGAAAATTTCAACACGTTTGTAATTGAATCCAGTTAGTCTATAACCCGAGTTGGAATGGTATAGAATAGTACAACTGTCTTACATAATTTTTCCCACCATCTTGTCCTTTCTAAAAATTAAACACCTTAACATGAAATATGTTTAATACTTTTGCCTTTATAGAAATGAGTTATAAATATCACATTAAGGTTATTTCCGTAAAAATAAGAATTAAAATAATTTGTTTAAATTCTGTTTCAAGGTGGATTATGGGATATTTTTTTAAAAATTATAAGTGACCCTTATTTAGATGTTAAAGCGTAAACCAGGCATGCGTCTATAGATAAAAAATTATTTGAATATTTGCATCATTTTTTGATAAACCTGTTTGCTCAAGGCGAGACACATGTTTAAAGTAAACTTGTGTGAATAATTGTAAATACCATTGATCATAGACGAAGACTGTTATTTTAACATGCTGTGATTCACAGATAAATAATGATCATTACAAAACACACCTGCTGATTTCTGTTTTTTTATGTCATGTCTGTTTAACGTCACAAATAACAAATTGTTTTTTATTACTGAACACTCGTGTGCTCAGGGAAATTACGAAACTGAATTGTCAGAGATTTGAGTTATAGGCTGAGTAAAATTGTGTTAATTGTGTTAGCAGTAATTGTACACTTTGGGAGGTTTGTTTAAAACCAGGCTGATGGTCACATGTCTACATTCACAGAAATAATGCCATAATACTTATGAATGTCTATAAGGGTTTCATATCTATCTTTCCATGTTGGTCTGTACCTTTGCGATTGATTATAGCATTTTTCGGAAGGGATAATAACATATTACATCACGATGTAAAGCTTGTCAATTCTAACCTTTCGATGGCATTTTCTGCAATAAATAAGTAAAATTACAAATGGCCAACAAGTATATATATATAGATTATGAGTACGTTAAACAAACATGGTAGAAAGAAACCAAACAGATTAAGTATACATTATGATTTTACAGGTACTTTACAAGGTTAACAATACACCAGACATTAAATACAGTTTGTTTTCTAAGCAAGTAGACAATTAATCTATGGGTGCATGTTTTAAAAGTAGGAAAACAAATATTGTTCTTTAGTGGCTTTAAGCCCGAGATTCAGAATTATGTTCTGTCTTCTAATTGCTAATGCTTCTTTAAATAATAAGCCAGACCAGTGTCAGACCAAAATCTCTCTATGACTTTTGCCACTGCTGTGTTCTTTATTCTGGTCATCTGTCTGTCTTGCCGATATATGCTGAGTTACATGCCGGACAAAAAACTTATATACAAAAGCAATTTTATATTGAATAGGGATGAGGTCTTTAGTGGGTATAAATATTTAGGGTGTACTGGTTTCAGGAATATTTCTCGCATAAATCTGCAACGAAATAAATCTAAAAGAATACGTGATTTGACTTTTTAAGAGGTTCCTTTTCTGCAACAAAATTGAAAAAATTATAGTACTTGACTTAAGTAAATAAATATTTGAAGAATGTTTACATGAGAACTTGGGCACAACCCACTTATGCATTATTGGCGGAATATTGCTTAACGTGTTAACCGCTTTTTTTCCTGCATGGAGCACTGGTTGTAAGAGGATTGTTGGGGGAGGGGGCTGTGTTAGCAATACTTCTCCATCCTCTTCTGAAGACGCATTTGGCTAGGTGTGAAGATGCCTATGAGAGGTATGGTTCTATCGTTAAGATTGAGCATAACATTTATCTACAGAACCTAGCCACTCAAGCCGAATGCCTGACATCAGATAATTTTATAATGGAAGCAAGATTATCATATCTTACTGCAGTATTGCTTCACGACCGACTGAAGTTTGACTAAATTAGAATTAAAAAACTCTGACAACGTCTGAAAACTGTGAGTTCGATCGTTTAATATTTAAACCAGGCCACATCCTGTGAAATATTTCCAACTGACACTTTCGCACGGAACAACATTCAATCATCGTGCTTTTTCAAATAACTTTAAGCCGTAATGACAACACTGCCAATATTGTTAAGATTGTATGTGAAATTCCGAATGAACGGCTACACAAGTAGACTGCTTTGCAGCTTAAGAAGCTTTGTTGAAATGTTAAAGGGTGTTCTTATAAAAAGTCCATACACATTGCCAGTTAAATGTCACCGAGAGTGGAATAACCTTCCTGAAAATATCAAATCTATTGAATCAATATCTCTTTTCAAATCAAAATCATCTACTTTTAGCATGAGCCTGTTCCTCAGCATAAATGCTCATTATGTTTTTGTAAATATGTTCAGCCAAAACATTATTTTCAGCCTTAATAACTATATTTTCCGCCACAATCATTATTTTCAGCTGTAATAACTACTATACAAATTCGTAGGGATAGAACAAGTTCTTTGGAACTTTATTCCCGCCATCATATACAATGCTCGTAAATTTGTTAAAAAAACCCAAATATTTATGGTGAATAAACATGAAATAAAAAATGAAAAAACGTCATTTGATTTTTGTTATCTTTTTACAGAACTAAAAGTCATTGAAGATGAACTCTGACCCCTGCGTGTAACCAGATTATAAATACTTTAGTCTTATTGTGCTCCTCTAAAGTGTTCATATACTTGAATGTACTTATTAATATGTTTTGTATTCTTTCTATACTTAGAAGAGATAATCGCAGAATTTAAGATTTTTTTTTGCAGTCATGCGTGTTTAATATTTTAGCTTGACTTTTGAGATTTCGTGTTTCGTGTCTGCAAAAATACAACCTATTATATTCTCAATTGGAAGTTGATTCACTTAGATCAACTTTAAAGTAGGTTTGAGATAATTGGCCCCACCGGCACATACATTTTAAAGCCACAAAAATGTTAAATAGTAAGTGTTCCTTGGATTTATTGTCATTTTCGAAAAGTGTCTATATAACATTCAAGACAAAATCAATATTCAACTATTTCCACTCTGTTCTATGTTTAACACTTCTAAACGTAAACATGAATAAAACCCGTCAGTAAACGAAGTCTTACCACAGTTCACGTTATCTATTTTATTGGTCATTTTAAACGAATACTAAAAATGTGCCCACTATTTTGAGTCCTGTAAGCCAAAATGTCAAAAACGTTTTCATTAGTGAAATCCAATGTGTTCAATCAAATAATAGAATATCTATGAAGTATTATTGTGACATTCGTCTAAATTTGGACAGTTAAATGTATTTCAAACGCCTACAATGAAATGTAACTCAAATGACTGATTGTAAGGAAATAAACCATAAAACGGAAAGTTTGTTTAAACGCTGATCTAGATTAGTGTATGCATATGAATTAAATTCATTTTATCAGGGAGAGATTTAAGGACTTGTTTTGCCACTAGGGGGCTTTGTTGATTGACTTCCTGCTTATGAATCATCCTAAACACAAAATGTTATTTCTTTCCGCTGTTGCTAATCCCAGGAGTTTTCATTATTAGCATGCATTTCTATTTAAATTTATTAGGTTCTGAGAAACTTCGAGTAGGCTCTGCACAATTAAAAAGTGTCTGTGTGATAGAGACACATTTAAATCAAACAATGCAGCCTTTAAATGTTGATTTTTCCCCACATAAACAATTTTGTAGTTAAAGGTAACATTACGGTGAACATGAAACAGGGTGAATTTTGGTCTACAGACAGTTTTGGACGGGGAACTCTTTTCCTAGGAAAATATGTTATGTTAATTCTATATTTAAAAAAATTAAAAATGTGAAATGAAATTCATAGCTTAAAATTTTCTCCATAGAGATGTTTTATATGTGCATGATTCTGATATTTCACTCCGGGTATCTACATTCTGATAAACCAAGGGATCAATACGGAACTTATGTATTGGTTGATCGTTTACAGTCTTAAGGTGTGAATACCTCAGTATACATCATTAATTGTGAACTCGATCATTGCGGTTAGAATATGTACCCTTACGTGTCGGTGTGATATACTATTAACCAGTTCGTGCCTTGGTACCATTCTATAAAGCACACAAAGATGAATACAGTTTGATTGTTTGTTTGATTCGGGTTTTACGCCGTTCTCAAGGTTATTTCACTTATATCACGGTGTGCCAGCCCAATCGGTGAAGAAAACCAACGTAAACGACGCTGCAACATGCAAGACAGGACAAAACATTCAGACATCATTAACAAAACAGAACACCTAAACAAATTGGCATCCTGTGCCCCCTTAGCTCAGAGAGCACAAGGGCACTGGAGGCTCCAAACCAACCAAGACAGTTAGACAGGGAAAGGGATCTACAGATACACCACAACACTGACAACCCTCTATGACAATGCCCTGCGATAATATATTATTTGTATAAATGTAGAGAAAGAAGTTTCTTATATCTATTTGTGGGAAGGTTCAGGTTTTTCTACAAGCGACGTTTCACTGCTGCAGGGAGATACGACTTTTGGATCTCGCTACATTCAAGTTCAACATGCTAAATGTCTATGATAAATCAAGGTTGATCAGAGACGTTAAAAACGTATTCTTGTTTCATCGTTCACTGAACACTGTCAGAATGACAAATGAAAATTCTAAAACGTCTCTAACTGAACTCTCTCGGTCTTAATTGGTAATCTATAACCCCCTATTAGGTCGTGAAGTATATTGCAACCAGCACAACAAATTCCAATAATCTTGTCCTTTTTTTTATTACATTACTTTACAGTCTCAATGATAGAATATCTTAATAATAAGGACAGTTAAAAAAAACGGTAAAAGACAGCTACATTTTTGTCGACCAGCCTTCTTTTTGTTTTTGTTTTAAAATGTTCATGTCGGGAAAACTCGAAAGATGAATATTCTTTAATCGTTTTTATGCTGTAGAAGTTCATTAGGTAAATGTAGTTACATATTCCCGTCATTGTTTATAAGCTGTCAAGCGCAAGGCGCTTTACATATTTATACCAACATTTTCAATATACCATAATGACGGAACTGTTTTCATTTTTGTTTGTCCTATCAGATAAATTTCAAACTGCAACATTTTAGAATCTGTGTTTATCCAAATGATAACTAATGTACTGTGATTCCCACTGAATAATTTAACACAGTAGACCAAAGTCACAACTCCGAGAAACGACAAGATACACATGGTTAGTTTCTATATTTCGGTTAAACAATCATCATCCTGATATAAACCGAAATAATACCATGATAACTAATGTACTAAGCAGTATTGTATCAGCCAGTATGCGCCCAGATTATGCAACTCAAGTGCATACCGACAGGGTGATTCTACTATTCAAAGTCTGAAACTGAAACCACCTGGTCAACGATCATGTCCTGTCCAGTTTATTGCATTTCTACTAAAGCCTATTCAAGGTATGTGCTAGACGTTTTCTCTCAACGGACAGTTGGCTACAACTGATAAATTTACGGCTTATGCCGAAATATTTGAGGTATAAAGCCACATTGGAAAACGGGATGTCACTATCCTTTTGCAATATTACATGAAAAATTGCATGACATGCAATGTATATTTTCATGGACAACTTTACTCTTTCAGAAGGATCAATCAGACATGGACAACATTCTTATATTGCGAATAGCAGATCTTTCTGTATGTCGGACCTTTTTCAACAGACGACGTGGAACAAATTTCAATTATCTTATTTTTTGACGTCCGTTATCAGATGTCGTTACTATGGAAAAACGTTGCTTTTTAGAAGTTACCCAAGCTAAAAGAAAGTTTAAAAGTATTATATACCTAGCATTAACATATTTCAGTCCGTCGTTTGTATTGTTGAAAACTGTTTTGCCTTTTTTCTTAAAAAAACGCGTCTAAAGTACATCAAAAGAAATAGAAGATCTAACCCGTTATATTTGTAAACAAATTAATAGAAATTAAATATGTTTTGCTGTTAAAAATAAAAATCAGTTTAAAGCAATGAGTTTTGCTTCTTGAGGTTGTCCTCAGTTCGAGAAGTTACCAGAGCCAGTACAGAGGAGACCAGAGCTTGAACATGAAACAACTACAGATCTCTCAATATTCAACCAGACACATGCAACATAATGAAAATAAGCCAAGGTTAAAATATATAACAACGGATTCTTGTTTCACTCTTTGGTGCACACTGTTAGACTGACAAATGAAAACTCCAGAGCGTCTTTGTCTAAAGCAGCTTCGTCCTAATGAAAAACCTCCTCCCCGTCTTAATAAAACTCTTGGCGAATATAACTACTGTCACGTCTACTCACAACAATTTTCACTCATGTTAGTTTATACTGAATTACTTTAAAGTGTAAGTTACAGAATATCGTTTGTATTAAAACAGTTTTCGCCAGAAACCAAGATAACCATACACAACATATCGTGCAAAGAGAGTCGTGTTTTGTTCCATATTACTAATTGGAGATTGCCGAAGACGCAATATACGCGAAGATACAGCCACCAGACGATCCCATTGTTGGGGGCTCGACCATGATGTGGTAATGTGTCCCAAGTGATTGTCCTGAACAAAATTTGAACATAACCCGCCCACGAGTTTTCCTCACAACGCAATGGAACAATTGGTGTTTCCTAATAAGGGGTGTGGCGCTTAACTTTCTTGAGGAAACATGTCGTGGAAACCCCAATAGAGAAATATTCTTAACACATTTTTATGCTGTGGAACTTGACAAATATATTTAAATATTCCAGTCACTCTTTTCCAGAGTCATTATGCTCCAGGCGCAATACATGTTAATAGAAGCCATCTGCACATTCCATGAAAGAACAATTAAACAAGTGTATTAACGTGTCCGACAAAAATGATTTCACTCTTTTTCATAACATAGCACATTATGCACTAAGAATATATAAATAATTAATATTACGAAATGCACCTGCTGCTTCATTTGTTTGTATTATGCTTTTTAGGTTAGCACCAGTCCGGTTCGTTTAGCGCGATCGTTCAACTAAATGTTAGAGAAGAGTGCCAATAAGGGAACACGTTCCCCATACAAAGAAAATAACAAGTCTGCCAATACAATAAATTCCGAAAAAAAGCAACAATTATGTGAATGTCAACAGTCCCGAATCAAAGAAGTAACAACAAAGCAACTGGTTGAGATAAACTTCCACGCTTTATAATAAAGACGGAATTCCCGATAATCGTCGTCTTTACTATACAATTTAGACCCGCTGCCATTAAAGCCGTAGAGTTATTAATATCAGCATGCATTTTTATTTCCTAAAGTCGATCACATGTAACAAAGGCTGCGAGTACGCCTTGATCAATCAGGTATCACTAACCGCTGTATGTAAATTGTTTATCACCAAATCCAATAGAGTTGAAGACATGTCTTGAATCTTTATCTTACCCATTGATATAATTTTTTAGTTTTAGATTCAGAAAGACTTACCCAAAATATCCGTGGATAATTTCTTACGGCCATTAAAATACTCACAAGTAATTACGAAACGGTTTAGACCTACTTTGCTGCCAGCTTTTTTTTTTAGGATTTCAAAATATCTTTATTGAGAAAATAAATATATTCCCACAGAAATCGCGACAACAATCTATTTGAAATATTTTACAAACTACAAAATAGTGATTGACTTACAGCTATGCTACTTTTTGAATTATATATTTAAAAAAATATTCTTTTCCTTTTATATACTAATTATAGTTTCACATTTAGTTCAGTACTGGTAACGTTGCATGCGGGTTATCTATGCGTGCTGTTGCCTGGATCACTTGCCCAAACAGGTCTGTATCAATACCGATTTTACTGAACTTAGGGCTTCGACAAGCCAGTAGGGTCGCTTATTTTCCTGGATATTACTTTTTAAACGTGATATTCATTCAAGTGATGTGCTGTACTACTACCCGTTCAAAATCTTTCTTTAGTTTTTTTGCGTGAATGTTTGCATCGGAGAAGACTTCTCTGAAATCTTGAACGCCAGTAAGTGGGGCAGCACTTTTGGCGTTTTTAAAGGATAGGCACACTACCAGGGACACTTTAACCATAAACTACAATGACATTTTACTCCTGAAGAACGATGGTCTGAAACAATCATTAGTACCGACTATTATTTAACATACGGCGATTTACTGCAACAAATTGCCACTAATATTAGAGGGCGTAGATCGACGCAACTGTCGCTGACTGGTCAGACTGTGGTAAGCCATGATGAAACAAAGCGCATATAGATCGACAAAACTCACCGCATATGGTCGAAATAATATTACATGTGCAACTTACTGAGAGTGGCTCTTTTCCAGTTGTTTCGAGTCTCAACAGCGCGTAAATCGCAAAAGCTGAGATCAGCTGCATCGAGTTGGGACCTTGTTGCAGTCAGCCGCAGAAACCCGCTTGCAGCATAAAAAATGCCAACATTTATCAAACTAACAGTTATTACCGAAGACCTTTCAAAACTAACAGATAAGCACAATGTGTTTACTTATTGAAATTACGCTAGACAAGCTATATTAAAGAAAACGCCAAAGGAAAATATATCAACGTTTTATCTGGATTGGAAAAATTGTATTCCCTTGGCAAAGTTTATTTGGGGCCGGGTATATACACTCTTCAAAAAAAAAAACGCAAAATGAAATTCAAATATGATACTTACAATTTTGTACACATATGTTAACTCAAAC
>JAVFBZ010055847.1:0-10051 GCA_032466195.1 Katharina tunicata
AGCCTACGTATCAGCACAATAAATATGGAAACTGTTACAGCTGGAGTTTCCGAATCTAAGTGTCTTTATAGCTTTATTTTGCTGAAGTGTTTGTATATATACGTAATGACCTATGAGGAAAGAAGGCGCGGCATAAGGAATAATAAGCCAGCTAACTATATGAACCGATGACTGCTGAGGTGAAGAGTGAAGAAAGAAGCCGATCGATCCGCACACAATCGTATTCCTTTAACGAGATCACAAAGAGTTTATATGATGGTAGACAGCTAGTGTTCAACATGGAAACTGTCAAAGAGGATTTCAGATAATCAGTAGAAGAATATAGACACGTCTATAATCAATCAACCTCAATCTACCCAATCTGTCACGTCACCAATCTGTCGCGTCAAAAATCTGTCACGTCACCAATATGTCATGTCACCAACTTGTCAAGTCACCAATATGCCACGTCACCAACCTGTCGTGTAACCAATCTGTCACGTCACCAACCTTTCACGTCACCAACATGTCACGTCACCAACCTTTCACGTCACCAATATGAATGATTCGATCTTACATCCATGCTGTCAGTACTGTTCACTGGAGGAACATTGTATTAACTGAGGAAAATAACTCACACTTGTTTGGATGTTGTCGTGTAGCAGTTTACTGTCGTGGTTTACTATCGTCTTAAAAGTTAGACAAGACACGGGATTTTCGACCAGATTTCACGATTGACACCGACTTCAACATTATAGTAAATGGGAAAATGGGACTACATTTTTTTCACGCTGTTTTAAAACTTTTCGTTCTCGCAAAATATTATCTCCATATCCATAGCAGTGTATTTCAGTGATTTGTTTTTAATATATTTATTAATGTAGAGAAAGAAAATTTGATTGCCTTCAACCATCCACCGGGTTCGAACTGTTTCTAATATATTTTTTCCAAGAGTAATCACACTGACACAGGGATATCGACATATTAAAGCCGATTAATCATCTCATGTTCTATATCAATTCTCAGTATATGTATATTTTTATCAAGAGTAATCACACTGGCACAGGGATATCAACTAATTTTGGTTGATACATCATCTCGTGTTCTGGGTAAATTCTCAGAGACAAGTTTCTAGATAGACCTGAACCTCGAGTTGTTCTGGATAACCTATAGGCGCATCTCGAGGAAAGGCAATACGTAACATGTATATTGGGAAGATAAATATGCGGCCAATATGTAACACACATAGGTATTCGGTATGGGTGAAAATAAGCACAACCTGGAAAAGGTATCGTTTAGAGTTAGTAGTAAACCCTTTAGTCTACTAAATTGAGATGAGGGCAGTTAAGGGTGATCAGATACAGAAGGGAGTTTCGTCTTAACCAAGAGGTCTTTGAGAGATTTGTTCTTCTTGTACGCTATGATAGGTCTCTGTGATAGAGGCTTAATCATTTTAGGTACAAGGTTTTGATATTCCTGTATTAAGAGACTTGCAAACCTGGTGCAAGGCTGGTGATATTGCAATACAAAAGGAATAATGTCTACCCTGGAGCCTTTACCTGGTTCAAGGTTGAAACCCAATGGATATACAACGTTTGAAGTGTTTTAATCCAATGAGCTTCTCTCTCCAAGCGTTTCGAGTTTTAAAGCAATAATCCTGGCAACTAATGGTCAATGGACATATGAATTTATGTATCATGTAAATGCCCCAGATAACAAAAGTGTGTTGTCATTAACGGATATAAATTATTCTTTGTACAACTTTGCCCCAATCAAACATTCAAATAAAATGATCAAAAAAGGAAATAAGAGACTTTCTACAACTGACAATATCCATGATCAAACCAAAAAGTTGGATAAACCTTAACTATACAAACGAGACTTTCTTTCATGTGGTAAATGGCAAGGAAAAAGCAGATTTATCATAAACTGAAATTGATGGACAACTTGCATGATCAAAAGGACAAATGTAGAGTAATGATAACTGGACATAGAAGAATTCGTAGATTGACGTCTGACACGATAAAGAAGTCGATTGGAGCCGGGAACTTCATTCAACTGGCATTCAAACTGACTTCATTCATACAAACATGTACCCAAATTATAGCAACATAGGAAAGCCCGTTGAATTCTCAGGAATATTAAAGCCCAATATATATTCACAAAAGTGTAAGTACATGTGCGAGCACTCGGGCTTGTAAGTCTATTAAATGGATACGTTTAGCTATTAAATCAATTAGATCAACATAATATTAGAGTGTATCGATCATTTGGACAAAACGCTCCATTGAGACAGTATAGAGGGTAGTGTACGTTATAAAACATTACTATACTGCTATTATGTATATTAATGTATATTAATCGGAGATCGACATGACGTATTCTAAATATATATATAATTGTATATATTTGTGCAGAATGGTACCATATCACCTCAGATACAGTTCGGCGCATGTCCGCTAAAATAGAACCCACGACCCAAAAAATAGAGTAAATAAATAACGAATACTTACTTGACAGCTTTGACGGCAGACAACACACAAGTCAAGAGGAATAAGGTTCCCAAGATACTGCCAATAATAATCCCAGCTAATTCACCGGATGTGAATGTTGCCATTCTGTTGGGATTCCAATCTCTCTTGATTAATCTGGGATATTGAACAGAATTCAAAAATCACAAGGCTTTACTATTTCCTATACTAATTATTCCTTTTGTTGTATCCATCTCGCATGTGCTAACAAGGAGAAACTGTGCATTGAAATGAAGAAAGTAGGGTTAAATGATAACCTCTATTATTTATGACAATTAGGAAAAGATAGAGCACCGCTGTATACGGAAGGCTTTGTTGGTAACGGAAGAGCGTCGGTTTTGCCGACAAACGATGAACGTAGACACGCACTTCTTTAATTAATTGCGAAATAATCACCCATAAAACATAAAGCTATTAAGCTTGACTCAATTATTCACAATTGACGTTATAAGTTATCTTTGTTGCTGATGTCACCATTTGACGTAATCGATGTGAGCTAACTGGACACAGGTTATTTATCAAAGTTTTCCTATTAATAACTTCAAGGAAAGTGTAAACTTGAACACCTGTCAGTAATACACCTGGCTTCTAGTACCTCTCTCTATGTACCGTCGATGGGCATTTTTAGAGCAGCCATTAACTGACGCTCACGGTGATTCCTTTTCACATGTTCTTCCCGAAGATAGACAATTGTTATATTCAGTGAACAGATTGTTAAGCCTTTTGCAATACATCTCTCAGGCGCTGGGGCTAATTCCATTCAATGCGTCCATATGGTAATTAGAATCCGTATATGATATCCACTGTTGTCCCCTATTACTGGAAGGTTTTCCTGTTTGGATTATGGCATCATCCCGAAAGATCTGTGAGGTTTTGCCTGTAACATGATAGAAAGGTAGGGTAAGATTTTTAACGGTAAGCGTGCACACGCCTGAGACCTTTGCCTCCAGCAAGACCCAGTCTTTCAGCGAGTCGTAGGTAGTTTACACGCACGCACCTGCCACTCCCGCTGTCTATTAATACACCGAAGAGTATCAGCTGGTCGAATAACCGAACGAACTACATAGACGTCAATGAAATGACTGACCAAGGGTTTCGCACAGCTAGTACACACTGCCTTTGATATAACAAAGCTAAGTAAGTATCTGAGGATGAATCGAACTCTCCGGCATGTCGAGCATCGTGTAAATTTAGCCTTTGGCCACAAACGCATCAAGTGATCCAAGGGAATCTCCACAGAAATTCAATATTGTCATATACATATCGCTGCTATTCATCATATAATTAGACAATATATACCCATCCCTAGCAGTCATATAGGAAACCTCATTATGGTCAGGATTCAAAAGCTGCAAGGGGGGAATATTTGATATGATTGTTTTGTCGAAACAATGACTCGGCACGCTTTCAACCGCTTGGAGCGACTGTGAAACGCTGACGATCTCTTCTGATTTACACCAGCACGGTCGGTCGTTAGCTTCCCGTCGACTGCAATGCTTTTCCAGGGGCTTAATGCTCTCTTAATCCAGTACTTATTCAGCTATGAAAACTAAGGTTGGCAAAGTTAGCTGTTTATATGTGTCTTGCCAGAAGAATTAAGGACTCAAAGCTGCTTTAGTAAATTCAAGGTCAAGACTGTCGTATTGCGCATGACCGATTTCACTTCTATGAATGACCATCAATCCATTCATTTTTGTAAGGGTAACCTACACTATTTAATACTTCCTTCACCATAATATTGATGGTACAAGGTCTCGGTCCTGCGGAGTTTCGATTCTGCAGAAGAACTCGCTCACCTCACCAGAATAGTTTGGGCTTTTAAATTTCAAAGGCAAAGCACACGACGTTGCATGCACCCATCATTGCCCGGGTACTTTTGATTGACCTTTACCGCGATAATACAAAAATTCCGCTTTGGTATCCCGGTTTTAAAGTGGTTTATTGCCGAATTATCAATATAAAGGTAATAACTGAATAATCAGGAATATCCTTGCAATACCTTGTCCAATTAGCGTTAATTTAACTAAAAAAAAATCAACCAATGTCCTGAATATTCGAAAGCAACATTGGTACCCCCTGGCACATGCGCAATGATCCAAATGCTGAACGACTTCACCGATTCGGCTGGCACGCCGTCATATAAGTGAAATAACCTTGAGTGCGGCGTAAAACCCAAATCAAACAAACAAACAAATCCAAAACCCCATTTTGGGTGTAAGTTGTGCTCAATTGACAGGAAATGCTTCCGTGGATCAACAATATATGTAAATAGAGCAAATGGGTTTATACCTAAGTAGAATGCGATTTTACGGCGCAATATTTTATTATATCTTATCAATAAAAGTGAGGGTTTTTTATTTTCTAAATTAAAAAATTAACAGTTGAATTATGCCACGTTGCATTGTTTTCTATCACAGTCACTGTAGATGACTAAAAAAGTTTTACTATTAGGAAATATCCAAGGCACAATCTCCTAAGTTACCCTTACTAGCAGTAGTGGACTTGCCATTCCGGCATTTGGGCAATCCATGGCAATTCCAATTTTTTAAAAGCTATTCTTCAAACGTTTTCTCAGATAAGCAGCATTTAAACAGCATTTTCGTTTTTGGGGATAACACCCTCTGATACTGAACAGATTCTAGTTCATAAAATTGTGCAGGCTGGGACCCTTGCGGGAATCGAAAAGCAGAAGGCTGGATAGCTGAGTGGTCTTGGTGCCTATTACTACTGGTGATTCGATGCCTGACTCTCTGAGGGTCGTGGGTTCAATTCCCGCGTAGGTCTCAGTCGTCCAAAACAAATTCTGAACTAGAATCTGCTAATAACTGAGAGAAAATACTGTTAACGTTCATTTTATAAACGACAAAAAAAGTATTTCAAAGTAGCATATTAATGAACAATCGACCGACCTGAAGGTTGACGAATGCCGGACCGGTTTTAAGACCCAGCCGCTTCTGCTTACTAGTTTGCAATATAGCGATATACACAGCCTACTCAAGTACATTCAGGATTAGTATTCTATAGTCAGATTCAATCTGCAGTTCGTGAATATCTATCATATAATACGGCTTTTAAACGTGGTATATAATGGTGTGTATATAAAGGTAGGTCTTATTTACTTAACACTAAACGGTTTGCTTCTGTTATCCAAAACAAAAAAAAAGCTGTCTATGTTTTTGCAATGGCCCCATGCTCACATCGAACATCAAAAAGTAAAACAAAGGATGCGCTATAGTTGTGTTAACTTTAACGGATATACAAATATTTTAACTTACATTGTTTGCTCTCGTTTCCCTTGCATTGTTCCTAACGTGTACCGTACTCAATGCTCACCGCTCATAATAGAGCACGGACAATCGCTCCAGGTGTTGCTTCAGAGCAGCGCCAGCTATGATATGTACATATGTTGACAATCAATATAATAACCCTTCCGTGCTGTCGAGAGGTGTTAAAGATAATTATTGCTACAGCTTTCAAAGTAGGCATGTAATGACGCCGACTGTGCGACGCTTTCGATTTTTAAGTCGACGATGATGTGATGTCACAATGCGCTTACGACAATTGCGTCAGAAGTACGTGACGTCATGCAGCTACCTCGATGAAGATATTTTCGCAGCATTACGTCTTGGCTAGTTTAGAAATGTATGACGTCGCTCAATGGCTTCACTGGTGATGCACTCGGAAGTCATCGAATGTACTGAGCACATCATCTCGGACGTGATACGATCATGGCCATTTTGGCCGGAACTGTTGCACAGTCTGTGGGTCAAACTGCCAATGTAGACAGTTTTTAGAATTTCCATTTGTTTTGGATTCCGAACATAATTTACTCCTAAACTAAATATGGTGCCATATGAAATTCGCTCGATTACCCTATATTTTCCTTCGTGTTCATTGTCCATACGGCGGTAAAGTGTATTCCGCACCAATAAAAAACGGACATAGAGCAGCTAACAGCAAAGAAAATGAAGAAATAAAATAGAACTATTTAGAATAACATAGTGCCGAAATGACCAATGCAACAAGAGAATCACGTCACGTGAAAGAGTTTAAAGTTATTCGTAGGTCGATTAATCAGGTCAAGCTTCAGCAGCCTCTCTATGACGTTCACAGCTATATTAAAAATGCCTAGTCATTACATACAAGGTCTGTCATTGAAGTGAACCAATAGACCATTTTATACAAATGGTGAATTGTGTGTCGATTTACGTCAGATACTATAGCGGCGGTTACATAGGCAAAAATTGGTGGGTCTGAGCCGGCTCTGATCCGGATCAGAGATATCCTTGCGTTTACACGGCAGAAAAAGGTGGATTAAATCTGATCCTGATCAGAATAGTTCATCTTTTATGATCCACCACATTTGAGGGGTAAAAAATAATCCGCATCACTTAAGTTCGCCTACACGTGACGTGGAATGCCGTGACGTTTTCCTTTGTGATGCCGTTGGCTCAAAGACAGTGTCAATCCAGAGACTATAGTATCTGCTCTGCATGATAAATCTCTACCAGTGTGCCAAGATTTCCTCGACGTTTGCTTACAGGACTATCAACAATCTCAAATGTGGTGGGTCAAAAAAGGTGGTCTATTCTGATAAGGATCAGATTTAGTCCACCTTTTTCAGCCGTGTGAACGCAACCATAAATCTGATCCGGATCAGAGCCGGCTCAGACCCGCCATTTTTTTACCTTGTAACTGTGGGGCTATAATTTGACAATCTATGGTCTCTGTATACGCTAAGCAAATTAAATGACGTGGCGTCTAAGTGCAACCTGCTTGTAAATTAGCACATACACATGTATTCACTATAACACTAATAAACGGCACAATTTCAGATTTTTTTAAAATGTATTTTTAAAGCTCATCACAACTTGAACTGAGGTACACATACACTGTATTGCAAAAATTACAAGGAATTCAGTTATCTACATACATGATGTCAAGTTTTTACAGTGTCTTATTGATATATATTGCTGTTATTTTTTAATTTGATCTTTTCTTAATAATCATGTGCTCGTTGAGAAGTAAATGTCCGAGAAAACTACGCAAATTAGCAAATTATTCACGCCAAAGAATCTCAAGGATTAAATGATTATCCCAGACCATGCAACGCGAAACAGAGACCACACGTTCTCAGGTTAAGCAGGTGACGATTAATTGTATAACGTGGAAATAATCAAAAGCGATTAGCTGGACAAATTGTGTCACGCAGTTATATAACACTCCCCGCGTTCGACCTCATTACGAATTATAGGCCAACACATCAGTTTACGACCTGTAATCGGTATTCGAGGTGTACTTACTGACTGGCCGCTTACCATGTAAGTTCGAGCAATAACCACGACGCGTGACCAACAAGGGTTGGGTACACAACAACTCAGCGAAAGACATACATGTACATACCTATATCAAAATGGTACATTCAAGTAAGGACAAATTATCATTTAATCTGAGTAAATGACATATGTTAGTAAAATATATAAATATTTCTCAATTTCAAAAACACATACATTAAAACTTAAATCGATACGTCACGGAATTGGGGACACTTGCCGGTTTAGAAAAGATATGATTTTTACACCAGATGTAAAGTAACAATGCCAGTAAAGACAAGATGTCGGTTTACCCAGGTGTCGGTTCAGTCAAAAGCCACTTTGTCTTTAATGCGTTAAAATATCTGTATAATTCTGAATTAAAAGCAACAATGTAGCTCCTTATACACGAGAAACTCTCTGACATTATATATTTTTTTTTTTGTAAAAAGCTTTATTGACAAGGGAACATTGAGAATATTTCATCCTGCTTCCCTTATAGTACATAACAGTAATGATGAAATGGTGCAGACAGTAGCAACGAGCAATATTTACATTGCCGGTAGTTTACATAGAATAACTGTTTACATTTTGAGGACTTATGTTGGGATCTATGGGTGAATATTGTGAGAAAATCCTTGCAGAGGCAAGAATCCTGAGCGGTACTTTTATTTTTAATCGAAAACTGCAGATAATTTGATCAAGCTTGACTGTGAGCGAATCCAGAACCCAAAGGCGATAACTATTCACCCAACGGAAAACAATCCAGGAACTAACTGCTCAAATAATTACACCACAAACACTTAATGCTAGCCATTAAAATCAACAAAGGCGTTAATTTATTAGCATTATAGCCCGGGAACATCCGAGGTACATAAATCTGCTTAGCAACAGCATTATACTTAGGAACATAAACCAGTGCTAAATCCGATGCAGTGTGGCGTTTAAATTACTGGTGGGGCTTTTCATTTTCAGTAAAAAGCCTTTTCAGAGACGATTTGAAATCAGTCTAGTCACCAGCATCGGCAAACGTTTATATTCCGGATGATACATTCTGAAGCAAAACTTTCATCTGGTAGACAGTCACGCTCTAATTGTAAAAGCACTGGAGGACTTTTATACCTTTCCACTAGTGCCAACTATATACATTTTGTTTTACATAGATTTTACATTTAAGAGTGACACATCCAGCAAACGTTTATCTGCTGCATCCATTCGAACACGTTTGCTTGTTTGAAACAGTACATTTACTAAACTTATGGCCTTTGTTGCGCTCCTTATGCCCTAGTGCCCTCTCAGCTAAGGGGAATGAGGAAGACGATTTGTTGTTCAGGTGCCCTGTTGTAGTATTGTAAACGTCCTGTGGTGTCTAATGTATTGGCCGTGTCTTTAGGGTGCATCACAGGCCCGTGAAGCAAAATCTAGCTAGCTCATCTCTATCAGTGTCTATAGTATACTTTTCTGTACACGACAAGCAAACACTGACAATTAAACAAATATATGGTGAATATATACTTTAGTATACTATAGACACTGATAGAGATGAGCGATCTAGATTTTGCTGCCCGTGACTGTGGGTGCATGTATGGTTTCCATTGCAAATCTCATATGGCTGGCACGGCGCCATATGAACGAAATAACTTTTAAAAAAGGAAAATTAGACCTGGTAGACGCTACACATACACACAAACAAAAATTCTGTGCGATAAACAACACGTCGTCAGGCCCCTGAAATGCCATCAATTCCAGCGCCGTTGTATTAAACGTCAAATGTATTGTGTGCAGTATCCGATACAGGCCTATACATTCAATCTGACACAATTAATAATAGCTTTCGAGGAAAGTGCTAAATAATTTAGAATATTACAGCCTTAAAACATATTCCTGGACGTGATCGATGATGAAGACAATAAATGTGTTTATGAGGCGTGTTGTATGGAAGCTCATTGCGGCCATCGAGTTCTCGGGTTCTCGACCCCGAGAACGCGAGATTGCAGTTAGAATCTCGACTTCTCGGGTTCTCGACACCGAGAACGCGAGATTGTAGTTAGAATCTCGCGCTCTCGGGTTCTCGACCCCGAGAACGCGAGATTGCAGTTAGAATCTCGACGTCTCGGGTTCTCGACCCCGAGAACGCGAGATTGTAGTTAGAATCTTGCGCCCTCGGGTTCTCGACCCCGAGAACGCGAGATTGCAGTTAGAATCTCGACTTCTCGGGTTCTCGGGGTC
>JAVFBZ010055869.1:0-10049 GCA_032466195.1 Katharina tunicata
CCACTAAAATCAAAGTGATAATGTAATCGTTAGTCTTTCACCTTATAATTCCACTAAAATCAAAGTGATAATGTAACCGTTAGTCTTTAGCCTTATACTTCCACTAAAATCAAAGTGATAATGTAACTGTTAGTCTTTAACCAGTATTTGTATGCATTAAGGTTTGTTTGTTTGATTTAAGTTCCTATACATTTTGTTAAGGTTATTTCACTCCTATGGTAGCATGACAGCCCAAAGGCTGAAGGAAACCACTAGACTGTACATGTATACAACAACACCGGCAACAAACAAGAGAGTAGGCAGAGTAAGTCTGGTTCGCTTCTACTGGACTTCCAGGTACATCCTTGAAACTCTGGTAGGAATGTTTGCAATATTTTTTAGCAGTCTTTCAGAATGGTATATCTTTTACCAATTTTTGGATGTACTCATAAGACAGGACGTGATAGATTGATTGATTGGTGTTCAACACCGTGCTCAAGGGTATTTCGCTTATACGAACGTGGTAAGGTTTCCACACTAAATTTGAAGACTCGACAATATTATTTTTACTACAAATTAGCTCCATTTGGTAAGTTTCTGCTTCATTTGGGTTAATATATAACGGACAATGCTTATTTGGGTCTCGTCGAACAAAGGGTTAGCTCCACTGAACACTACACGCATCAACATGACTTAAATTTTCGGCGATCGAAAGAAAAAGAAACTGAAATTTAACTAAAATCCTAACAAAAACTTGACCCCAAAAGACTTTAAAACACATCTTAACCTTATTTGGAGACTGTACCGTGTTTATTTGGGGTCATTGTGCCCTCTATTTGCTTCATTTGGGTTCATTGTGCTTCATTTGGGTTATTCGTAGGACCGCCTCTCAGCTGAATGATACATTTGAAATATACAATGGAAAATTCCACCTGGTTGAGCTGCTAAATTATTGTATGCAACAAATTGGTTCTTGATACATGTACCTCTGCACTCAGAGAGCATCAGGGCACATGAAGCGCTCAGAGAGCATGAGGGCATGAGAACACAGGAAGCTCTTGTCAACCAGACACAATTGGCTTTAATAACCCTTACAATAATAACATGCTGCTCACAGCAAAAGGCTACAGCAAGTAAGCCTATGGCCAATCACTCCTGGCAGTAATTATAACAAGATAACTGGCTAGTAGCAAAAAGCTACTCTTCAAGTTTGAAGTTGATCTGTAAATTTGTTTTCAAGTTATCGAGTTCCTTTCATTCTATGACAAATGGACAAAATAATGATATCAAACTATACTGCTGATATATTAAATTTTCTGGCTTCCAAATGTAATTCACCCAATAATCAACATGATAATGATTCAAAATAAAGGTCAATGCTGGTAACATATTTAAACCAGCTGACAAATTAACAGCAATAATATGGCTGATATTTGGTAATTGCATGGTGGGTAGGGCATGTACAATTAAATACACATGTACACACATGCGACAACTCCATATAAACAATAAACAAGTCACACAGAATCAGGCAGCAGTTTTTGAGTTATAATTTTCTGTAAATTTTTGAGACAACAATTCACCTTCGGGCGATATGAAAATTTCAGAAAATAAAATGCCTGAGCTACCCAGATTATGACCCGCATATGCAATTTTATGAAAATACAGGATCCTTGTGTCAGTGCTTCGCATGAGGAAAGATTTGCAGACTTTACTTGGATGAAAATCTGTGGTTGTTCTGCTGTGAACCTCTGTAGCTCAGTCGACAGAGTGTTGACTCTGCTATAGCCAGAGTCCGGAGTTTGCTTCCCAGTGCAACCATACACAATTTTCTTACTCTTCATTGACAAATTAATCTAAGGTTTATCTTTTATATATCATATCACTCTACAAAATGGTCCCATAAGCTTATCCAAAACCTAAAGAGCCTTAACCAAACCCTTAGTACCAGAAGTAACTTTCCTGTGATATTTAATAATTTCTACATTTATAGGATAAACATGTAAAAAAATATTAAATATCACAGCAGAGGTACTTCTGACACTACTTACCAAACCCTTAGTTTAACTGTTCTTGTTATAGTTACAAATTACAACCATATTTTTCATATTGGTTACAGAAATTGAAACTTGCAATTAAAGTAAGTTTTCTTTTGTTTACATTCACAGTTGATTCATTCAAGCAGAATACCATTGTGGTAAACTTCAAACAGTTGAAGACCTATAAAGTTATACAAATATTGAGGTTACCTAAGTGAGCACTTGCGTGTTGGTCTAGCCATTTCATGGCGGTATCTGGTCCTCGAAAGTCATCCGTCTCGCCGTGTGAGTGCGGCTTGTCAGGCACAAACTGGAGGGCGGAAGGCACGGAGCGAACTGGAGTCACCGTGAAAGACAAGCTACTGACAGCGAAAAAATAAGTAATGCAAATTCCGATGGAGATACCCACCGTGAAAGTCACGAGGGTACCTTTGGGCACGTTTGCCATTACCTAAAGCCCAGTTTTCTCATCAAAAACAACAATGCTCTTCGTTAAAGCATCTTTCCTGACATATGATCCCACAAGCACTCGCGCCACTGTTCTCTACCTCACTGCAGCAAAAGAACTCCTTTAGACAGAGGGTCGCGATGGAGGATATCGCTGCTTGGCAATAAACCTTGTACTAGCACCAGCACAAAGCGGAATCAGAAAGGCCATAAAAGCCATCTGTGTAACGCAGTTTAAATGAGCCATAAATTAAAGTGCCACGTGTTTCGTAATTCGATATGCTCTCAGCTTGCTAAGATATTTATTCAACGTAACATAAGATGATTTGAACAAACCATTTTGGGAAATATCGGGGTCTATATATGACCCAAATAAATTAGCAATTTGATTTGGCAACAATTATAAGTTGGCCCAGTTTGATAGTGATAAACCCTAACCCCAAACTGCATTACAATATTATTTGTATAAGTTTTCGGAAAAACAACGATTATAAGATGTCATCTAATCACATTTCAAACATACTGTTCAGACATCGCAGACATTGGAATTTTCTGTAACTCATGGAGATATATAAACAGTTATACATCCATGGTAAGATTTACTTGATGCACCGGTATATTAACCGTAACACATCTAATAAGAAAGGAATTTTACATAAGACTAGTCTCATTCATAAATTTTGCTTTGAACCATTTGTGGAATATCTGGCGAGATTTATTCTTTAGGACTAATCAAATATATATGAAATCTTATGTGCTTAAAAAATAATTTGCGAACATAAATCCGTATTATGTCGCTTTTAGCACTTACGTTAATGGTCGATTTCACATCGTATAAGTCAACTTGGTGAAAATGTCATTACATATGCCTGAGAACGATTCCAGCATAGACATAGACATCGAAACGTTGAACCGATTAATTATACAAAAGCTGTTATATACCGGTACATAGGCTATAGTAATGCATGTGTTATTTTAAGTGTCTCGAATTATAAATGCATAGCTGTCAAACAAATGACCGAATCTCATCGCCATCTGGTCAAGCGCTTTCTCAAGGAAATTTTCAGTTCTTTTAACAACAACAAATTGGATAATGTACATCTAACTAACCGCGGCTCTTTAATTCCTCGTGAGTTTCTGTTTCATTGTAACATCAATGAACCAAATAATGAAACATAGTAATGAACTTAGGCCTATATATACTTTATATTCAAGTATTGGAGATTATCAATTACATGTATGACCAGGGATCTCTTAATGTATATGGTTTAATAGTTTGTAGGCCTATATATCTGTTCATCCCACAATTTAACTATGAGAACCACCAATGTTACTGACGCAGCTTTCAGACTAAATTGGAGATATAATATTACAATTACATATAATACGGCCTAACACATTCAGCACATGGACTATATTGGCCAGTGTCTGATATAGACATGATGTCTACAGACCAATGAACTGTGGAATTGATGCTCAGCTTAGTTGGGTTAACAGAATGTGTAAATACCAATAAATGGTGTTTAATGGGCTTAATATACGACTTTAATCTTGTGGTTGTGGACATTTTTCAATAACTTATAAAGTTACTTTCATTATTGAATGTGTTTTGTTACCTTGGCAATTGTTCAAAGTAAACACATGTAGGCCTATACAAAACACAGATGAATGAAACGCAAGCTTTTCGTGAATTTCACTTTATTCCATCGATAATTTAATAACAACAGTAGTTCGTTTACACAATCAATACAGCAAGAAACGTACAATCACAACGCACACGAGTAGCGCGCAGCGAGGTCATATAACAATATTTATATGTGATCAATAGGCCTAGTTGGCAAGGAATTACACTGTATTACGTTGCTCGGTTTCCTATTCCAATACACCTGTGTTTTAAAAACGACAAGTCAAAGGTCCAGTTTTAAGCCGCACTGATTTAGTACGAAATTGGGTGACGTGTTACATTGACGTGACAATGGAAATACGGCTTTTAAACATAACAAAAAAATGAAAAATAAAGTACAACTATAGGTCTATACATATAGTTACGTACCGCTATACTTGAATACTTTCTCTGGTACGGAAAGGACATTAAACAGAAGATGAATGGAGGGCATATATTATGTCTATAATGTTCCTGGAATAGATTATCAATATGAATAAAGATTAACTAGCCGTTAACAGCAATTCCGCAGACTTTTCGTGAGAGTATTTTTTATTATTGTAAACTTGTAGGCCTATAAATCTAAAAACTAAAGACGTTTTAAGTAGGCCGAACCCTAACATGAAATGTTATTTGAATCTCACGGTAAAAAAAAAAAAAAAAAAAAAAACAACAACAGATCATTGGATTCAGAAAAATGTAACATTTCGCAGTTGTGAAGTTAAACACAAGATCTAAACAGACCAAGCGATATTCTACAATCACTCCAGGCACTACAGTATTCCTATGCATTGGATCTAAACAAAGTGATTAGGTTTGACCTTATCTTAACCTCAATTACGAATACTCTGCACTAGACCCTTTGAAAATCAATCAACAGAACTGTCACATATTGTAAAACTATATATAGATCGAACTAATTGTTCAAGTGCATACCGAAATCGAACAGGGAAACATAGGAAATTAATCTGAATTAGTATGAGCCGTTATAGTATATAATAAGGTGAACTATTAATCAGGAGACGTGTTTCTTAATATTCAGATGAGTCTCGATCAAAACATAAAACTATGCATCATTATCAAAATATATCTAATAATTTACATTTAAAGAAAAATTTTGCCTTCCGTATCAGGTTTTAAATTTTATAGATTATGTGTAAGATATGCTAATTCCCGACGGATTCTTGCGACGATATTTTAGGGTCCATTTTAAAAGGGGAGTAACTCGCAAAAAGGTATTACTAGAGTTATACCCCTTTGATGAGACTGCATTTGAATTATTTCACTAGGGCAAAACACATTCATAATTACATTGGCTAGCGCTAAAGTCGATATATCTTTATCACAAATACTTCCTATCACAGATTCTTCAAATTAAACGATTCCCAAAGGCAACAATACAAATTAACATATATATCATAGAAAAATTAAAAATGCCAAAAAGATGTGGAAAATTTAAAAATATACAGATACACATAGAATATAATTTTTGAAAGTGGAATACTAACATGGAAGCACACGTAAATAGCTCAAGCCTATTCCTTAATAGTTTGTTAAATCAAACGTAAAAATTAATTTGCACATATAACGTTAACATATGCTGTAATAAATACCGTACAGTAGTGAAATTTCAATTTATGTTGAATACTTTTTATCTTTTAATAAATGCGACGTAGGTTTTACTGCTGAGCCGATTACCAGGTATACCATGGGTCAGCTACATTGACAAGATAAATGTTTTTCTTTTTGTATTAAATTTATATATATATAGACTTTAAATGTATTAATAAAATTCTTCTAAATTAAGTTTAGAACAGAATTACTTGGAACACATATAGCGTAACAAACACAATACGAACTGCATACAACCTCGTGTTGAAGGTCAAGTAGTTAGCCGTTAATAACATAATTTTAGGCCCAAATAGTTTTCAGACTTACAGTTAAACAACGTTTACCTTTTAATTATTAGTGAGCTACTTTGACATTTTCATAGCACAGACGTAACATACATATATATGTACCGGCACTAATGTTGTTGGTCAACGATCGATATACACGATCATCAAAGTTTACATTTGACCGTATAGAAACACAGACCACGTTATGGTTTCACATTTATAAATTGTCAACACAAACATTCGTACAATATTCATTATATGATATTTACTTTAACAACTGTTCCCATTGTGGCCTCTGACATCGGTTATAAATAGGGCCTTACAAATTCAGACCGACCAGTAAATCTTTGATGCATTATTTGTAAAATTTTACCTCAGTATCGGCAACATCTTTGAATAAATCACATAATTCAACTAATTTAGAATCATCAAAGTTTTTCAGGAATTCTTGAAGTTCATCAATACATTCTCTTTCTAGATTTTTCAAAGTGGACAACAGGGCTTGGCCTTTTGGCGATCCTTCTAACATTAGTTGTCTCCCCTTTTCATGCATTTTGTACAGTAGATGACCTCTGTCGACTGTTGCCTGGAAACCTGCTTGAGCACCTGGGGAGGATGTAGCTTTTCCTATAACAGGATTGGTTGAAAAGAGGAATGGCTTGAAGAAAGAATGAAGGGGGTCAGGGGTTGCGGTAAGCCAATGAATACAGGGAGATGGTGAACTTCTTGAATTAAGAACAGAAACTTGACTAGCCATTGTTAAGATTTCACCATGGTAATTTATCCCACTGTTAACATCACGTAAAATGGAAAACATGTTCTCCAAAGAAAATTTGCCTGTGAACGAAAACAAGACAATCTGATTTAAAATGAGCATGGTGAAAGATGAGAACCTAAATAACAGTAGGCCTACCCATAGGCCTAAGTGGAGATCTCTGTGCGGTGACTGACTTTAAAATATATTTTGTGTAGCCTACTGACGGTAGCGGAAACCAACTGAGCATGTCTAAAGTAACTGAAACCCAAAGTACTGTTCCATGTAGTCTGTAAATTGTGTGTTCCAAGTTTCCACAGCTTATTTCAGAGCTGGTTCGGTGCCTTATTTACGACAAAATTAAAAAAAATTAGCTTTAATCTCCACAGTTTATATGATAGACAAACAGGCTTTGTCTGAGATTACTAAACGTTAGGCTTACTTGCCAGGTTACATAATGTAAGTACAAATGACTGTCAGATTTAAAAGAAGTTTCCAGCCTTTGTTTACACAAATCAAAATCGGAAAGAAAAAGCCGAACATTGTACATTTCATTATCAGATTTCTGACTATAATAGTCTTATAACTCACCATCTGTCGACATTGACTCTAGGAGAGCCTTTCCACTGTTATATCTATGTTCAGGGTTTTGAACATTGTTGACGGCCATTCCAGAATATTCTGATCCAAAAGCTTTTCCAAAATCAAATTCACCATCTTCAGGTTTCCAGAAGCCAAGACTTTGAGCAGATTCCTTCAGCCCAGGTGACATGGCATCAATTTTCGTAGAAATTGTCAAACTGTTTGAAATATTTCTCACACCACCTGATAGAATGTGAGCAAAAGCTTCCATGTTAGGAGCAATAAAAAGAATACAACATTCAAACTGATACTAATTGGGATAGCACTTGATGTTAGATTGGATGCTATAGCTTACATTGTTGCAGACTGGTTGGGTCTGTGCATGGAAACTGTTCGGAAGAAAAGGACAGACCGTGAGTATCCAAACGGCACCACGTATCGATCGACATGCTAATGCTTAAAACATAAAGTCGAAATAGGACCATCCAATGTACATGAACGATTGGGTGCAATCTTCACATAAAATAAATCTACAAGACAAACATGTTGCTCGAGTGTAACTTCAAAGTCGAAACCAATCCAAAAACGCTTGTCAATGTTGCCTGAATTTAACCTCGAAAAGAAATGACAGCAAGTCATATGCCAAAGCAGTGTGGATGAAACGTGGAAATCAAAACCAAACTAAGAATATTAATAATCCTGTTAGGGTGGAACCTTGGAGTAAAGTCATCCCAAGCCAATGTACCAATGCAAGGAGAATGGAAGTCGAACTCAAGTCAACAATTGCTAGCTACGGCATTCCAATATACATAGCGTGTGTATTTTTTTTTTATTTCGCACGGGTCCAGGTTTTAATTTGTTATTGGACATTAAAACCAGATAACATGTAGAATAACAACTTGAGTCCACTTACTGGTGACTTGTTCTGCCGCCCAGTGCTGATCGGCCGTCTCCAGGATCCAAGCCTCCTGACGATCAGCTATTACAAAGCTATTGTTATAGGTCCATTGAATGAAATTCGGGTCCTCACAACAAGGACCGGATTGCCCGTACTTCTCTAATACGCTAGTGATTGCATCAAGAGCCGCTTTGGCTGACTGGCCTCGCTCCAAACCAAGTCTGGAACACGAACATTATATAATTACATGTTAAACTACCGATACATTTCAAACTTGGAGTAATAAATGTATTTTTGTAAAGATTCAGTCTTTACAACCAGTGTTGAACGGGAAGAACTTATCATCCTTTCAAATTTATATATTCTGAACTTCGGGAACAATAATTATAAAAGTAATATTCAAATAAATTTTCAGTGGCACACAGAACTTAAGAAAGACAATATATTTTTTCTTTCTTGTCAAGATATAGATGTGTCACAGAAAAGAAAGAACCAATATGCCAAAGAAGTGATGATGACAACTGCCAAAGGTATCAATGCCTATAAAGATTTTAATATTCAAGGTGACATCTAACCTGACGAAGTCTCCACCAATCAGCTTCTTGTCCTGGTTACCTTGACTACAGAGGCTTGTCCAGACCGATGTATTTCCAATAGTGACACCTTGGTCATTGGCGCCCATCTCTGCTCCCCAGCTCCATGCGGGTTTACTCAGAATTACAGCATGAGTAGAGGTTACCTGATCAATCTCCAGGAATGTACACTGGAAAGTAAATGTCGTTAACAAGAGGAAGTTTGATAAAATAGCAACCACAAGTCACAGTACCAGAACCTAAGGTTCTAATGTAATTCCTATGTTTCTGATACCTAACGTCGAGTCAAATTTATGAAGGGGAGACAATCATGGAGTAGTTACTCTATGTTCAAGAGTCAGAAATTTCACAAATTTGCCTACCTTAAGCTTGTATCCAGGAGGGTGGTCTCCCCCTGGTAAATAGAGCACTTCCTGTACCTCGGAGGATGGCCGATCTGAATTCTTACCGAAGATCACCTCCCCATTCACTGTGGCTGGTGGAAGTACAACAAATATATCAGACATGGTGACCTGGCTGAGGAGACCTGAGGGAACAGAGAGACCAGTTATATAAATCATATATAACTATGAATATTTAATAGATAAATATTTGATTGGAATGGTGAAGCGGACTCAAACAACCAAAAGAACGTTGTTGCTTGTGCAATATTCGAATTAAACGAAATGACAAAGGGCAATAAATAGTTTAATAAATTTTCTGGTGTGGAAAACTGTTGTAGTTTCATGTATATGAATAACAACTAGTCAATATGTTCTTTCTCTACATTTATACCAAAAATATAATGTGGGAGAAAGCAGAAGAACTCCTTGTGTTTCCGAGGTAACCGTTTGTCCGAAAACATCCTTCTACCGTTGATACGTTGTACATGGATACTATATAACCACACAAATGTAAACTTGATCGTATATCGATTTCTTTCAAAAATACATACTAGATGTTGTTTTCGAGAAAACATGCATCTATATCATATGAAGGCCTACAATATGTTGGTTGTTACTGCGAACCAGATTCTCTTATCCATCAGTATGTTGTCCCTGCCCTTATCTTAATAGTCTAAATGCACTTGGCATCATTAGCTTGGGGTGTATTGGACCGACTGAAATGAATATAGTGTCCTATACTACACTAGTGTCCAAAAGAAACGATACCAACTTGTTTTCAAAATATTTTGTTACGAATTGATTTTTGTAATA
>JAVFBZ010055891.1:0-21037 GCA_032466195.1 Katharina tunicata
GGCCTTCATTTCACATCAGGCGACTGTAATTAATCAAATGAATCTTGTAGCCGTGGATTTCAGATAAACTTCAAAATGTCTGTCAGTATTAACTTCAAACTTCCTCACACATGTTTGGCCAATTCCTGGCTCCACTTCTTATTGATCTTGTTTTCCCATATATGGAAATAAAATCAATAACCTTAATCATCTTTAAATCAATTCAGTTGAAGAAAAATATTGGTTATTCGATTACTGTTTAATATTGATGTAAAACACTAAATCTATACGGATGAGAGTTCTAGGAACTTGGTTTGATGTGGAGAAATCTCAATCTAAATCAACACCACGTATATTGTTGCTGATCAGCAGAAAGCAGACGGGCCGAGACAAGTCTCTGTATCAACATTTGGCAGAGAAAGGGAAAGAAGCGCCTCAGGGAATATCAACAAAGACAAGTTATTCACCGTTGACTTCATCATTTTTACAGCTGTCATTTCACTGACTTATTCTTTTTGACTGTTGTCAGTACAAACAGTCCATTTAAAGAAATCAACAACTATTGGGTCCATGACTGTGGCAATAAGTTTTCAAAAATAGCCACTGAAGACATTTTGTTTTAACAATTAAGGAAGGAGTGATGTTTTTGTTACTAGGTTTTAGAAGAGTAAAAAATTTTCTTTCAATCCTTTCCTAAACATTGTTGATTATAAAGACTTCCCCAGAAACCAAATTCCCATGAATGTCTGCTAAGCTTATCCAACGTAAAACCTTGGTTCATAATTTGTTAATTAAGAGATACACCTCTGTCAGTGTTTCATTTGGTGTGTAGCTGACATGGTCATGAAATATTAAAATGGTTGGACCCAGAAAGAGCTTCCATCAAATTTCTCTGGGTGAATTTTCAAAGACTTACATTTGTGGAATCAGTTTACCTTGTCTTGAACACACCTGTGAACAATCGGACAACCTGAGGGACCTCTGACATTGACCCAGGTCACAAGACACACAGACATGGGGTTTCTATTGAACTCTTAAACCCACCCAACAGAAATTGATGATCAGATGGTCTACAGTTCCGAATTTTCACCCATCATGATGTTTGTTTGGCTGTCATATCATATCAGGCGACTTTGTATTAAGACCAAACATCCCTAAATGTCAGTTTCTGTTTTGCCTGGCACTAATATTTCAAGCAATAATAAACAACACCGGTATAATTAAAGCATAATTAAAGGTTAGTCACTCATCATGTTTTATTAACTTTGAAAATCCAAGTCTAGATGTATCTGAACTAAAATAAAATCCACAGAGAATGACTTAATGAAACAATTTGAGGCCAGTTGAATTCTATTCTAAGCAATAGAAATTAAATTAAGGTAATTCCATTAGCTTTCCATCATTTGGATACAACAGCAATAACCTTTATTATCTCAAAGTCAATTAAGGTGCAGAAAAATATTGGCAACTTAATTATTGTTACTATTGATATGAAAGATTAAACGGAACGATCTGAGGTTAGGTAACTTGAGAAATTCTGAACCTTAATCTACACAGCGTTATATTGATTCTGTTCAGCTGAAAGCAGATGGACCAAGACAAGTCTCTGTATCAACATGAGACAGAGAGAGAGATAGGGATAGATGCCCTTCTGGGAATATCAACAAGACAAGTAAATCACTGTCGACTTCATAATTTTTACAGCTGTCATTTTGACGGCTTGTTTCTTCTTACTGCCGCCAGTAGATATGGCCCATCCTAACATATCGACAATTCTGGCTCAATTCCAAAGTGAACAATTCCCACAAGAGACTGTGACAAAATGTTTCCACGAAATATCCATTGAAGTCTTGAGTTTTCTTTATAATTGGAGAAGTATCGGAGTGTTGTTCATATTGTTTTCTTTTAGAAGAGTCAGTTTCTCAAAAATGTTTTAGCAAACATAAATTTAAAAAACTTCCCTAGGACCAAATGCCAAGGAATGTGACCCAAACCTTTCCAACGTAAAACCTCTTAAAATTTCGTAGTTGAAGAGATACTCCTCTGGCGCAGTTTCACTCTTTCATGAAATGTCAAAAAGTTTGGATTCGTCAAATGTCTCTGTGCGAATCTTCACTGAGCAACATTTGAAAGATAAGTTTACGATGTCAAAGCGTGAAAGACTGTTAATCAGGACAAAACATGAGGCACCTCTGACCTTGTCCTAGGTCACAAGACACACAGACATGGAGTTTCTATTGCACGCTTAAACCCAATCAATAGAGACAAATGATCAGATGGTCTACAGCACTCCCATCAAAGTTTTCACCAGTGTTTGTTTATCCTGCGGCCTTCATTTCATATCAGGCGACTGTAATTAATCAAATGAATCTGTGGCTGTGGATTTCAGATAAACTTCAAAATGTCTGTCAGTATTAACTTCAAACTAGAATATGGTTAGATTTCTAAACACTCATTAGTTATTCAAATCCCAGGGTCAACTTATGTTAACATTTAGAATAAAATAAGATAGCATGGATATTCAACTTCTGGTATATTTTTGGCGCAAGGGTTCGGCCTAGATGCTTAGACCGTTTTCAAGCATCTAGACTGAAACGTTGTGCCAAAAATATACCAGAAGTTGAATATCCATAATATCTTATGTTATTTTAAGTGTCTCAACTTCTATATGCCTCTTAAAGAAGATTATGAGAACATTGTTTTAACAATCTCATTTTGACCTTCGTTAGTGAATACACCTTGCAGGAAGAAGGTTTGATTATGAATATTTAATTATATTTTAATTTATATACCTGTAACAAGAAAGCGTTGTCAAATGTTCTCAGCTTGAGTTTTAAAGCCATACATTTATTTGCCACTGATGGAACAGAAAGATTGTTTGCTTGTTTGTTTCATTAAGGGTTGTTTGACCTCATCACAAGAATCGTGAATCCAGAACAGAATTCTAATCATCAAAATTCTTGAGCTGTTAAAACTTCTCGCAAAAAAAACATGATTTATAAAAGAATAACAAGAATGTAACACAGCGGGTCTGGATATTTTGTAAATCATTTGTTTTTTAATCTCAACAAGAAAGGAAGGCACATAGAAAGGATATGACTTTTGCAGAGATCCATATTTCGTTATAATTGAGAATGTGTCTTGGCCGGGTCACTATAAGAAAGGAGTTCCTTAGAAAGAAACTGATATATAGGGCTATTACAAATACAGTTTTGGGAGATGGAAGATGGAGCTCATGGATTTTTATTTGTTTATGCCCCAACGAACATTTTACACCAAGGGCTATTTCTTCACATATAAATTTGATCAAACTTACAATTTCTCTCCAATATGTCTGGTCTTTTTATGATCGTATTCCAGACGTCTGGCCAATCAAGTTTGACATTGAAACTTGACCTTGAAACATATATCAGCTTCACAAACCATCAATTCAAACGAATGATCTTGACAATGAAGATAAAACTGCCAAAAATAACATTTAGAAAGGGGTTAAGTTCTACATAATACCGGATTGGGTTATTTTCTTATGTTTATATAGCCTTGCTTCTTGCCAATAATTAGAAAACTTATAACTTCCTTTTATGTCTTCGTGGTACAAAGGTAGGAAAATCTACAAGTAGGCTTACCTGTTATTTTATCGGCCATTCCATACAACATTTTTCTAATAGATATTCTTGATGTTGGTTTGTTCGTCTGATTGTCATACATAGAAATCCATGGTGATTATATGTAGAATCTTCTAAAGGGGTTAACTTTTACAAAAATAAAATGAAACATTTGCATCACGATGGCTCAAAAGTTACTTATCGATTACAAAAACATGACGACCAATTTTCAACTTCTGGGTATATTGTATTTTTGTTATGTACTCAGCTTCTAAATGCTGCTTAAACAAGTTACTTATCAATGTTCAGTGAACTAAACCCAGTTTGTTTAGATTAAAATTATTCAGGGCAACTAGTCCTTATGTCTGAAATAACAATTTCTCAAAAATACAAACTATTAACATGAAGCTTTCTTTGAGTTCAAGTTATTAAATCCAGATAGTTATACCTGTGGCAAGGAGCAAATCCATACAAATATGCAAATCACCTCTTACATAATTTAACATATTTCTTGATGCATTTTAGCAACAAAATGAAAACAAATAAAAAAAAAAGAAAGCTGCTCAATGAACAGGAACAATGAATCTGGAAAATTTTGAATCTTAAACCCACAGGACGAAGGCTTCCAAAGACCTCAATGCAAATCAATCTTTAAACACATTTTTTTTTCATTTAAATTTTCTTTTTGATAAAACTAAGCGAACAACTTGAAATCTAAATTACATCAGATTTTCAGAAAGATGAAGAAAATGTAAACCTATCAACCATAAAAAAGACATTCAACGATTCGACAGAGAACTGACAAAGAAAGAACCTATTCTTTGAAGGCTATGGCCACCCAGAGTGAATATATGTGATCTATATTGATAAGACATTTTCCTTCAAATTGAATAGGAAATAATTGGCATATTCTTGTCGAGAATAATTGTTTGAACAAAGTCGAGCTGAAAACCCTGTCTGTCTGGCCAAGACAAAATGAACATTCCTACCTCCAATCCCGAAGATTGACACCACCTTGGCATGTCTGACAATAGTGAATAGAAAACGAGAAGATACGTATCTGAGGAGATTTTTCATGCGGACTTTATGGAGTCGAATGTCAAACGCAAAATTAGGTGGTACACTCCTGATATAGTTTGCTCTCCTTTTGTGAGTTAATACACAGAATTTGTTATTTTGTTAGGATAAAAAGATATCGAGTTCCAAAGCTTCCGCTGGCAACTTTAAGATAAGACACCGATATTTGTAGGAAATGCAACAAGATTATATATCATTGTTGAATTATAAGTAAATATATTAAACCGCCTTATATTATTTTTTCTTTTGTTGACATTTCTTAATTCAATTTTAATATTGCTGATTACGAAGTCATTAAGATATAAAAAAAAAATAATTTAAGTTATAAAATGTCCTTTTTAAGCCAACAAGCATAGAATGCAAGAAAATCTTTCGTCTTTCGACTATCACCCACCTTATAATTTGATTTTAGAAGTAAACAAGTACATAATAATAACAGTATTATTGACCAGGAACTGAACACATGCAAAATATTGCTATAATGCAACATGCAACACCATAGATGAGATTCGTCAAAACATAAACTGATAACAATCCTGGCAAATTCCCTGCCAATCTGACTGAAATGGACACAGCGTTATTGATTTATCACCAGCATCCTCCCACCCCCTCAAGAAAAGAATAACAAGGCACTGGGTTCCTGCCCCCCACCACAACCCCCTTCCCAGCAAAACAGCAAAGAATCAGTGTAGGTTGCAGTAAACAGTAGTTACTGTAGATCTCCTAATAATTTGGCTCCATACTTCAGGTGTCAAAAATATATTTAAACCTTGTGGTGAATAAATGAAGAAGTTGGAATCCATAAAGTTTTGTGTTATAGATATTACTTCTTTACTAGGCTTTTCTTTACAATAAATGTTCTAAATATCACATTTTTGTAATTGAAAATTAAAATGGTAAAATTTGACATTTAATTAACAAAACACAAAACTAACCCATGAGCGGTCTGCAAAACTTTTCCTTATAGGTTTTTTACATCAAGTTTTATATTATGGTTTTTAGGAGATTGGTCAGTTTAATAATCTTTGTATCCATGTGGACTTTTAGGAAATTTACATTATGTTAAACCCCTATTTAATATGAACAATAATTGACGCCCAATTTTCTGATCTTATCAGAGGTGTTGCAAAAAATGTTTAATTTCACATTCGTTGTGGATCAGTGAACATGCTCTGAGTGATAAATAGCGGGGTTAACGCCAACGTTGGTGTGTCAAATTATCTGTCCAATGTGTTTATATACATATTTGAAAAACTATAAACATTTCTTAATGTTTTTTTTGCCTTCACTTTGTTTTATTTCTTTTTTTGGAGCTTGATATATATCTGTATTTTTACATGTAGATCAAAGACTTAACATGCAGATCCAAATGACAAATAATTGTATATATAGCAAACAAACAAAATATAAACATTTTGAAGTAAATAAATGACATGATAATTTAAATTTCACAAAATATTCCATTTAATTGGTGCAAGAAATTTAAAATTTCGCAAATAAAATAAACTAAAATGGGAGACGCTGAGGCGCTAACGTCTATGAAGTATACACGCTAAACCCACATTGTAACAACGAAGATTTGTTGACATTCTCAAGATATTTCTTCAATTTGTCTTTAATATTTTTTCATTTTACATTGTAATTGCAATCTCATATACTTAACAAACTATAGGTAAGGCAATTTTGCGGGTATAACTCAACTTAAATTTCAAATCTTGTTGCAAAATAATAAGATACAAAATGTCACAGTATCACTCAAACTGTCTGAGGCACAAACTTTACAAAGTAGCTCCATACCAGTCTCCACAGTAAACAATTAAAAAACTCTCTTTCTTCTCACCTGGTCAACCTCTAATTTCATTCTTTCTTTTCATGTAAGGCTTAATTTAATTCCTGTCAATCATCCAGGTAAAAGCTGTCAACTTTAGATGGATGTATCCTAATTAAACTAGGGATGGTGTCTCATTTACCTGAAATTTGATACCTCTTCTAAGCAAGATATGTACATGTAGCTTACAGGTAATTCAAATTGGATTCTGTAGATATCTTTATATACATTTTATATATGTAGAAAAAGAAACATCTACTTGCATCCAATTAAAAGCTGGACCATATGGTTATCTTCTTTAAATCAATTGTATAAAGTTATTGTTTTATAACTTAAATGGTTTTTTTCTACTCAAATGAAGGACAGCCAGTCTATTGGGAGCTCCATTGGGTGAGAGAAACCCCCATAAAAGTAACTGAGAACAACAAACACAGCACAGGGTGCCACAAGGAATCCACTTTCTGATGCCCCAGCTCAGAGAGCCCTGGTCCACAGGAAGCATTCGTCCATACAACTGTACAACAGAATAATCAGTATTTTCGTTTTTTGGGATAACACTCTCTGATACTGAACAGATTCTAGTTCAGAAAAATCTGTTAAAAATTTTCTGAACTAGAATCTGTTCAGTATCAGAGTGTTATCCAAAAAAACGAAAATACCGTTAACAATCACTTTCTAAATGACACAAAAATATTTCAGAATAATTTATGTTGATCAAACAAATATCTAACAGTTTATAAATACCTTGTTTTGTCTACAATCATACAATCTACACATGGATATTGTATCCCAAGTTTAATTAGTTATAAAATATCGATTGCTTTTTGTTTATAAGTTTATATCTATGTATTAGTTTAATTTTAGGAGGAATACATAGAAAAAAAAAATTTGTTTTTTTAATGTGTACATTTTCTCTGTAATAAAGTTGTTATTATTATTATATAAATGACAATAAAATTAAAATTGCTACTAGTAAATGAACTTTTTAATATCATTTTCAGATGAACTGAGACATATTACTAAAGTTATAAGTTTCATCTGAGGGTAAGTTTCCATTCTTCTTATACAAATTTGAAGACTAAAATTTTACTTTAAATGAAAGCATGACTTGGCCCATGGCCATAACTCTATTTTAAGAACATGACAATCATTACTTTGTCAAAATATTTATTAATAATTTAACGTTTACACAGAAATAACATTTTAGAAGTACCTGTTTTTTTTATATATTTCTATGTTTTGTACGGATATTTTAATGCATTATCTGAAAATTACACGTTTAGGTGACAATTTAGTGCTTCGCAAAACTCTTTCATATTTCTAACGATATTTCATAGATAGAAGAGAAATGTCCATTCACCAGAGATATTTAAATGATAAAACAGTTATTTCTATTTTGTTTTTTATAGCTTGAGATATTTTCATATTTCTAGAGATGGTTTCGTTATTTAGTATCAAGTAGAAAAAGATATTTCCATGCATGTTTTGAAGATATTTCAATAAACATGCCTTAGGCCTTAGGCTTTTCTATTTACCACCAATAGGCCATGTTAGTCTCAGTTACGAATACTTAACATCCTTGAATCTCTGCTGGTACGGTTTTCGGAATATTTGTTGCTTTGAGTGCAGTCATTGGACTGGGTTGTGATTTTTTGAACTTCCTGTGTGACGTTATAACTTTTTAAAAAGTATCTTGACCTTGGAACTGGAATGAATCTTGTGAATCTCTTTTATCCCATGACTTGACTTAGTGGACCTATACAGAATTTGTAATTTTATAATGAAACCTGGTATCCAACGACTACTAGGGGTTAAACTACAGATACCTTTTAGTTCATTAAAAATTGGCTTATTAAAAGTTGTACTGTCAATTGTGATTTTTTTTTTTTTTGTTTGATTCCTGTTTTATGGTTTAGTGGTTGTACTTAAGGTTATTTTACTCCTATGAATGCGTGCCAGCCCATTGGTTGACGAAAACCTCCCTAAACAACAAAAGAAAACAGTATATTTACTACAAATCCTCTTCCTGATGCCCTTTAGCTCCGAGAGCACCTGGGCCCAGGAGGCTCGAACCACCCACCTGACAAATGAGAGTCCCCATGTTAAACTAGCTTGATTAACTATAGTATGTATCTGCATCAAAATCACAGTTTCTGTTTGACATGCATCGCTTAATTGCTTCAATAAATTAAGACAAGGCATTTGTGTAATTAGCACACAGTAAAAAAAAAGAACTATAAAGTTAACTCATATATCCTGGCTTGCTTCTGCATTTTTAACTGAAAAGTAGGGATTTATATCATATGCATTCATAGTGTTTTTTAACAATAAAAACTTAACCATTAAAATTTCTAAACTAAAATCGTATTACACGTTTATAAAAGTATAGACGATTAACTGAAACATAATAAGCATGAAATGGTCAGTGTTGATTTAGATAACAAAGTTATAAAAGTATAAATGTAAATTATGTGATAGCTTATAAATCCACATGTTTCCTGAATTAAAATCTCCATTTGGAAATTGTATAATAAATAAAAACGTTCAGTAACAACATTTCTGAAAGCGAAGATTCATTTGTTCATGTCCTCTCTCTTTCTCTCCTTCATATATTTTTTCCTTCTTTCATGCATTCAATTTGTTTCAATTCTTCGATCAAGAACTATGATTCACTTTTTCAACTATCCTGTTAACATAGTCCACTCACTCCCGGCAATCAATAACTAGCTGCTCGGATAAAAGGAATGTAAAGTAGCTGAAATAAATACATGGAAAATATTGTACAAAACATTACATTTTTTTGTATATTCCGTTACTTCGTCAGATCTACCTGGACAATAAAGGCAGGAAAAAGAAGAAAAAACTATTGAGGCAACTGTGTTATACTCTCAATGAATGAATTTTGAATGGTTATGCTTTTGAATTTGACAATGTCATATCTATACTTTATAGGTAGCACTGAGTCAATATACTGGTTCTCAGGCTGTTTAAAATATATTTATTGACCGCCATTTTTTCATGATAAAAATTGTAACTAACTATATAAGAAAAATAAAGTTCTACATAAAGGATAGCCAATAAAAAAAAAAAAAAAAAAAATGAAGGCAGCTGAAAAATAAGAAAAATAAATAAATATTCAGAAAAAAAAAACACATTGAAGTTATACATGGAGCAGTAATTTATGACCTACCTAAAGTTGAATTTGAAGGCCTCATAAGATATAGTAAACCTCTACGTCTGGCATATTTCACAGTACACAGTATCATAACCAGTACACATACAACACATAATATAACAGGTACGATAATTCTCCATATCTTTAATTCCCCGGACGACGTGGCTGCCAAATCCAAATTCTGCAGGGAGAGAAAATAATATTGGTGAGATTAGTTCCGAACAGCAAACTTCCTGTAGATGATTCCAGATTACAGAATGATCGAGCAGGGTTAACACCGCGTGAACGTACACCATAGTAGGATTTGGTTAAGTCTGTTCCGCTTGACTGGGCAGACTCGGCGAATGTAATCAGACGAGCACGATAGTCTGAAAGTCTCGCCCCCGACCAACCTACGATCCCTGTGGCTCAATGAACAGCAATATCACATCAGTATCATCCAAGGTTTATACACTGACAAGGTTACACAACACAACAACGCAACAGAGGAGACCATATACGGTAAATAATATACTTGTTTGGTCATTTATAATATCACCCTTTAATTCACTCATTCACTAACAACCCATACTTATAGGTACATATACCTATACTTTTTTGTAGAGTTTCTTTACAGGCTTTGATATAAAATTGAAAAAGCACTTCAGCCTAACAAAGGATAAACTTTCTGTTTTAACATGTGCCTGCTTGTTTATTCATTCATTTCGATTTTACTTTGTATCCAAATGAACCAGTTTTTTGTACAGAGCAGTGTAAACACTATAATGATTTGAACACAAAAACTATCTTAAACTGGGACTACATTATTGTTAGAAAATATAGTATCAAGTAATATATTTATTTAATATGATTTGAACACAAAAACTATCTTAAACTGGGACTACATTATTGTTAGAAAATATAGTATCAAGTAATATATTTATTTAATAATTTCAATAATGTACACTAAGCAAATGTATCATTGCCTTATACATAGAAAAAAAATGTGCAAAAACCTTCTAATAATTTGAATAAAAAAGTAACCATATGTGCATCACATGCTTAATGGCAATAGAGAGATTCATTTATGATAATAATTAATTGGATCATTACTTCATTATGTACACCATAAGAACGTATTAACCAGTTCCTTTCTATAACATAATGTGTTGTACTTCTTCCAAAAATTTGAAGAAAAAAAAACCCAACTTATTATTTGATAAACAATTCATGCATTTTGATTATAATTTCAAGCATTTTTACCAAATGGATCATACCTGAAATTTAATTGAATTAAATGTTACGTGATTTTTTTATAAATTCAAACTGAAAAAATGAAATAAGAGGATCCATTACTTCTGATTTAAAATCATCTCAGATTTTATTTATTTTTAGTATATTTACTACTTAGCTGGAGTATCATATTGTTACATTCAATACAGCCGTCCTTTTTACTTACCTCACCGACCTCAAAGAACCAGTTTTTTACTATCAAAGTGTCACACAAATACATGTATGTCAAGGAGTGAGGAATTTCAACTTTAATTCATAAAATGTATTATTATCTCTTTTCTCTACGTTGGTACTATTAAAACACCCATGCTTTAATAAACATCATGAGAGGCTCCATTGGAGGTTTCAGTCACTTTGTATTGTATCACTGTGTATCATGTATTGTATAACTGTGTATCATGTATTGTATAACTGTGTATCGGGCATGTATTGCTGTATTAATTTGCATAAAGTTTGTCTTTCATGAAGAGGCACTTTTCAGCATTTTATATTTTCATAATGCTTTTTTTATTATTTATTGTTGCATTCATAGGCTTGAACGGCCATTTTCATCTATTTCAACTATTCATTTTGCATTTATCCATTTCTATGAATAATAATTCCTATAATACAAAGGTTCAGTTTTTTCTGGCGTGTCTAGCTTGGTGGGTGGGGGGAGGGGATTCTAATCATAAAACGCTAAGAATGTTACTATTTCCACTTGCAATGATTGTTATTTGGATTATTGTGCATCTCTTGACAGACTTTTCTATGACGTCAGTATTTCCAGATCACTTATCATTAGATTATAAGAAAATATAGTTCTGGTGTTTACACGCATTTATTGTGTCAACATCAATAATAAGTACTGGATTGTCTAACTTCAAATGAGCGTTTTTGAATTGTTTTTAGTTTTGTTAATATATGTTAATATATGTTAATATTAGAAACATTTCTGTAAACGTTCTATTTACATAGAATTGATTGAGGAGATTGAATGTTGGGATTCATTGATAAACAGATTTAATTAATATGCTTTACCAGAACTCCCTCAACTAGTTAATGAACTTCTGATTTTACTCTTTAACTTATATAAACAATTATACAACAGATTTAACAAAAGAACACAAATGTACATAAGTAAGATTTAACTTAATACAAAATGATAATTATCCTTTCGCGACATTAACCTTAATATGCAAGTACACGTATTTAAAAATTTAATATCAAATTGTCCAAAAATATTACCAAAAATTAATTATTAAACCTTTTTATGCATTGCCTTTGTAGCATTGCACATTTCATATCTAAAACACAAACCACATACTTGTTCCCCATTAATGTCACTTTTGAAATTTATTCCCAAGATATTTTTATTCTATCGCTGAAGGTCATCAGCTGAATTAGGGATATAAGCAGGGTAATTTGTTGCTTATCAGTAATCCAAAATGTCACTGTTTTAATTATCGCATCACCGATGATAACCGTGGACAGGATAATTTTCTCGACGTATAATTCCCCTAGATACCAGATGCACCATGCCGTGTCATACAGTATTAATGAGCGTGGAATACTACAGGAGATTATCACAGATCATCGACATTTAATGAGGACCAGTTACGTGTATTTAATCATCCACATTTCTTTCCAAATATTTTCTTTTGAGAATTATTATATTTTTTGTTAAAGCATTTTTATTAACAGATATTAGCCGTATATATTGTATTCTTATATTTCACAAAATTAACCTTAAATCCTAAATAATGCTTTCTGGGGAAAAAAGAGATGCACTGTTTCTGTCTATTTTGGATGAACTGAACAAAGAAAAATTGATTACAAAAAATTCCTCTCCCAGGATCTCATTTTTCATTATAAATTCTTTTCAAATGGTAATTTCTTCAAACATGTATAAAGAACTTTGTTGCTTTTTTTTTTTTTTTTTTAATTCATGTTGATAATTTTTGACTAACAAGTCAAGTTTGTTTAACTGGAAACCAAGCAACCATGTAGAGGATGCAATACATACATTTAAATATTTTTAAAAAAATGCTAGTACACATGTTTTGGAATCAAAAGGCCAAATCAGTTTTATTCTCTGTTTTATGGGCCCATTCAAATGAAAATCCAAATAAAACTAAAACTGTAAATCACATCTATTATTTTAGTATCAACAGTCCAGCATAAACAGCTTATCAATTTCAATTTAACCTCCGTTTTCCAATTACGACGCGTTCTTTTTTCCTCGGGTATCTGTGGAAAAGTTAAAGTTAGTTTTCTAATCCCTTGCACCAATACATATGTACAGCTGAAATACTGCAGATTAATAATTTCAAGCCCTTTGCTGTTGGCAAAAAAAGAAGAACAAAAAAATAAAAAATAAGAAATTGGTGTGACCTAACCTCTGTATTTAGAAGAAAGCCAATTATTATCCGGCGACCAAATTCCTATTGTTTTTATTGGTCAATATACCAGGGGATAAAAACCTCTACACCCTGGGAGAATTTTCAACTCGGGGGTAATAAAAAAACAAACATGGCTGTCTTCGCTTCAAATTTTGTTTTCTTGATTTAATAAAACTGACCGTTAAATTTGACAATAAGTTGGCAATGACATAGTTTAAAACATAATTTCTTCACAATCACTACATTTAAATGACCGTAAAATATCAGAAACATCGGTTTTTACAGACTTGTTTTGTGCAACGTCATTGACTTTTCCATGTCCCTGGAATCTGACAGCTTTGTCATGGTAGCGTCAGCGGTCTAGGGAGGTAACTCTGGCCAAGATGAAACACTGGTGAGGACACATTTGTCAATAAACTCAGACAGAGAGGCTTGACAGATAATAAATTCGTCATTTACATTTTTCACATGGTGTACGGATTTTTATAACCGTCTTGAAGCTCATATGCCACTTCGCCTGCGGCTCAGGGTATACGAGCTTCAAGGCGGTCATAAAAATCCGAACACCCTTTGAAAAACGATAATAACTAATAGTATACCTAATGACTAATGCATCCATGTATTGTATTTAAACACTTTCAAAAGAATTTTTCTAGCAAAATACATTATCCATTGTAACATTTTCAGTAGAAAATTATGTGGTTCCTTCAGTTTATTATTGATGACTTTAAAAGTAAAGAAAAAAAACGCCCTTACTTGCAACACATGGCCGATTTAGAACCTATCAAATCTTCATTAGAGACATTTTCAACATGACAGCTCAGATAATAAACATGGTCTCCCTACTTTTTTATTTTCTTTTCTTATTCTAGATAAGCCTTGAGGATGTTGTCGTTCAACATTTTGAAGAATAGATTTTAAACCTTCATGAAGTCTTACTGAAGCAATAATCAATATGGTAAAAACACAAGAGTTCATTTTATCTCTGTACTCATAGATTGTCGATTTCACAGGGTAAGATTTGTTTGTGTGAATTGGGTTTCAGGATGTACTTAAGGTTATTTCACTCATGATAGGTCACCAGTGAAACATTGTCAAAAGCCATCAACACAAATGCCGTCATATGAGTGAAATAACCTTAAGTATGGCATAGAACCTGGATCAATCAAACAAACAATCAAACTCCTAGTTATTTCAAGGCAGATTTTTTTATTTTTTGTTATTTCTTATTACATCATTTTTGTTCCAAGTCTTTCAACATGAACATCAGATTTTTTTAAGCATTTTTTTTAGATCAACAATAACACGGAAACAACACATACATCCCGCTTTGCCAAAACCTTTAGTCTCTTGTTTAAAAAAATGTTGATGCAAATCAAACTTTTTCACTTGATGTAATTTTCCCTCAATTTTATCATTGATTATTTCCGCAGATATCACTTTCAAGATGATTTATTTCGTGCTGCAGACAAAAAAAGTTGCTACAATGAAATTGTTTTGAAAACACGCTGCTAGTTGCATCAACTGTTTTTTTTCCCTCTACCAAGTCGATATTAATTCCTCTTACACAAAATTATTCCAGTTCAAATTGCTTCCATTGAAATTGAAAAATCCCTGAACTCTAAAACTCATTGGAGATTAAAAATAAACAAATTTTATTTCCCCTTTTTTTTCTTCAGATCTTGATTGTAGGGGATTGAAACTAGTCAAAAAGTCAAACCCTACATGGTTAATTTCCCCAAAATGTCACATAGTCTGATTAAAGATTGCATGAAGACTTTTAGTTTAACCTACAAATAACAGCTTCATGAACGATTTCTCACGAAATCATTAACCAAATAAAGTTAGTGGGTTTTTAACACAGTAAAAAGAAGCGTTTGTCTAAAAGATAAACCTAGAAAAGTAATTCCTTTGAGATTAATTACAACATTACAAATTTGGATAATTAACTTTATCTATTTAATGATGAGTACAAAATCTCATTAAACATTGAAACTAAAATGAATATAAAAGGAACTGCAGATTTAAAACTAATTGAATTTCATCTGGTTTATAAGTTTGATTGGGCTTTTATGATGTACTTAGAAGTTATCCAACAGGAGAGCCTGAAAGATTATCCTGAATACACCATGCAGTCATACTTAAAAGAAATAATTATGGGTTTCAGGGTCCGAAATGTCCGGATTCGCATTGTATGTTGCGATAGAAATAGAACTTTCTGCAAAACATTCTTGATTTTGTATCGCTATTAATTGGTATGCAAAGATACACAACAATTATTTTGATAGCAATTTTTTTATTTTTTGCTACTCAAAATTTGTACAACATTTGGACCCTGGGTTTTAAAATATCTATTGCTCTGTCTTAATGTCTTACCTGGACAACTTTAAGTTGAACAACAGTTTCATTTTCCTCTTCAAAGAAATTGTAAATCAACTGTACATTGTTCACAGCTTGTTCATCTGTGCCAGTGGTATTCAAGGTCAACTGAAGGTCATCTTTGGTGTCAGAGGTTGTAAAGCGCACATTTGTCTGAAATGATGAAAAAATAAGATAAATTCTATATTTTTAGTAAATGTATATATATATTGTTTGTTTGTTTATTTGATTGGTGCTTAACGTTGTACTCAAGAGTATGTCACCTATATGACGACTTTGTGTTACCGGTGTATGGTGGAGAACGGAAAAGAAACCTCTTAAAAACCAACATGTAAGCTCTGCAACCACTGGAAAACTTCCCTTTTATACCTAGTAAATGTATTTAAATATACAAACTTGTATAAAATTGCCAAACAAGACTGTTGTAGTATGATATAGAGATTGAACTGATTATACAGGGCTGTATTTAACATAAAATTGCACATAATGATAAGTGTACAAAAAAGGAAGTGACACCACTCATGAATATTTCCAAAAATAAACAAAACAACACAAAATAAATGCACTAGCTTTCCATAATGACAGTGCATTTTGTAACATGACAAAAATTTACTGTACAGTTTATGATCCTTAATGATAAAAGGTTGAAATATTTTATGCCTGGCACACAGATGGATGGACACTAATTTTGATACTTAAAGCTTCAAATTTTCAGTCTGACCTGTCGACTATTGTAGACTGCAGTTAAAAGTATAAAAACAGGTCAAAAACATAATTTCAGATAGATATGATACCAATAGTTTTAACTACTAAAAAAGTAGCAAACATAAGATAAACTGAAACATAATACTTAAAACAGAAATGTACCTATAAAGACAGCATTAAATCATCTTTCATAAAAATATTAGATATATCCATGCAACCATTAAAAGGTTTAATTTCAAATGCATGTAACATGATCCAAGTTAAATTGAAATATTATACTGAAAAAAAAAAAAACATGTTAGAAACAAATAACGAGGCAGTAGAGCTTAAAAGTAGGACAGGAGGTATACCATAGTGAAAATGATTATTTTGTCACTCAAATGTTAGTTTTTAACTCCAGGTCTCTGTCTGATAACTAGGGTGGAGATTGAAGTAAGAAAAGAAGTTGAGTAGTAAAGCTTCAGATGAAATGCCATTATATTGAACACTGATAACAATGTGGAGTATGTCTGAATAAGAATGATATGGGTACCTAATTAGGTCATGTGAAATTTATAAAGAAAATTTGACATGCCCACCTCCTGTTGAATGGATCCAATTATGTTTACAATATGTATATTTGGCCCCCGTTTCAAAGCAACCATGATTAATTTGAAGGCAGTTAAATTAATTACTCGATTAAACCAGTCAGAGGTTACTGATAGTGATTCAGAAACCATTAATCTTCTGTGTTGGAGGTCTGAAAGTCAGCTCATCAATTACCCATTGACCTAATAACATACTGATCTTGTCTTCCTGAAAGTGTCTCGTAGCCGTTGGTGTCAAATGAATTGTTAAGTATGACCAAAGATTTTCAAGGGTTGCCTCTAAAATAGTTTGTTTGTTTGATTGGTGTTTAACGTCGTACTGAAAAGGTATTTCATTCTCCACTTCTTAATCTACTCTACTCGATACGGTGGAAAACCGAGAGGAAACCTCGTCAAAACCGCCCCCGCGATTGCCATGTCACCTCGTGTGACTCCCTCATATACCTCAGGTCCACTGGAAGACTTTAACCCGTGCGGTACATCGAAGGAGGATCTGCAGTCAGACGCACTAACCACTGAGCCACGGCACGGGCCCCCTCCAAAATAGTGTTACCACAAATAAACAAATTCATACATGGGGGTTAATGAGCCATAGCTGGAGCCAACCAATTTTTTGCGAACCAGACAATGACCGATACATAGCCACAACAATTTTTGTTTTCTCACTACAGTTTCAAAACCTTTAAATTTAAGGTGTTCCCTTAACTTTTGTTTTCAACTTCAGGAGTCTTTAACAAGACTCTCTATCCATTAAGTAGTGATAGAGCTTGAAAGTAAGAAAGGATTTATGCCATAGTAAGAATGATCGATCAGCTTGTGGCATGTCTGGATGAGGTATTTTTACCAGAATAAATGACAAATGAGATCTGTAAAGGTTCTTCGGTATAAACAGTCAATTTTTTTAACCCAAACTTTCTAAAACATTTTCTGGGAGGAATTCTAATCGACAAGTTGGGCAGTGAAGCATGAGATGAAATGTCAATCTATTTAACGATAAGAATGGTATGGGTTCTTAATTGTGTAATGTGAAATTTATAAAGATTGAACAGATCCAATTATATATTACAATATGTGTATTTAGCCTACTTTTCAAATCAATCATGATAAATTTGAAGCAAGTTAAATTAATTACATGAATTCAGCAGCCGAGACTTTTACTTATTTGTGCTTCATGAATCATTAATCTTCTTTGTTGGAGGTCTTGAAGTCAGGTTATCGATTTCTCTCCAGGCCCCTGTGTCACAAAGTGATATCAGCATACGTTGAACGTAACTACCATAACAATCAGTACTGAAGGTATAGTGTAGTCATGGTAATTACGTTCATCTCAGGCTAAGAATGCTTCATGAAACAAGTCCATGGGCTAAGAATAACATAAAATGATTTCATAACATACTGGTTTAGGCTGTCTGAAAGTTTCTCTTAGGCTTTGGTATGATATTTCCAGAATTTGTCAATTGCTTAAGTATAACGCAGTTGTACTAGTGAGTAGATTCTTATGTAAAACAGAATCTATTGATTAGATTCTTATGTAAAACAGAATCTAAGGACCTCAAAATATACCAATCTTAACAATCTTGGACATTTCCTGTAACCGCTGGTGGACTCCTAAATAAAATCCACCAACATCACTGGAAAAGATTCAACTATAAATCTACAAAAAAATATATTTGCCAGTACCAGATCATACAAAAATATATAGATATCTGTGTGTGTTCTATATTCACTACATTTTCCCCACCATCCAACTTTTATTACCTTTTCTCGAGACGTCGGTTGGTTACTCATAATAACTCGAGATCAAGATCTATCCAGAAACTTGTCTCTGAGAATTTATCAAGAACATGATGATGATTTATTTGTTTTAATTAGTTGATATCCCTGTGCCAGCATTATTACTCTTTACAAAAATATATATATTTTTGTCAAGAGTAATCACACTGGCACAGGGTAATCGACTAATTAAAGTCGATACATTATATCATGTTCTAGATAAATTCTCAGAGACAAGTTTCTAGATAGACCTGAATCCTGAGTTGTTCTGGATAACCTAAAGGCGCATCTCGAGAAAAGGCAATACATGTAACATGCGAACTGTGAAGATAAATATGTGGCGAACATGTAACACACATAGATATTAGGTATGGGTTAAAACAAGCACAACCTGAAAAATGTATTATTTTTCAGGTTGGCATATATACTACTAGAGTTAGTAGTAAACCCATTAGTCTACCAAATGATATATGTATATTGAAGCTCAGTTGGTTAGAGCGCCATTCCTGCTAGCCAGAGACCCGAGTTTGAATCCCGGTGGAGGCAAGCAAAATTAGTTTCTCAAATTAAACTCGCGTCTGGCTATACATTACCCCAATTTTAAGGAAATCTTAGGGCTGGGGTTTGTTTGTTTGTGCAAGTGCAGTTTAACTCATACGACAGCATGCCAATCCTATGGGTGCAGGAATCTAGCCTTATAACAACACACAAAGAAGCAAGACAGTATCAGACATTTGAAAGACCCTTAGCAATTAAATTGGCCTTATGATTCTCATTAGCTCAGTGAGAAGGGTAGAGAAACTCCTACACAGACCATCCCCTCCAAGGTCAGTGGAGACTTTTGAAGTAATGTACTTCTGTATGTAGCACAGTGAGAAATTTTCTAAACAGAGATTTTTTATGAGAACTGTTATACCTTTTCCAGGGATACCAAAGGTTTTAAGACCTATATTGGTGATAAACAAATATTTCAATATCTTTATATCATGGGTAATGATATACACATCAGAAACAAAGTTGAATTTCCCATTTATTAATATATGCTAAATAAGTACACATAAAGCAAACTTTAGCTAACGGTCATATAATATCGTTCTCATTATGCCAGTAGACAATTTTTTGTGTGCAAGTCGTCCTGGGATAAAGTAATGTAAGATGAAAATTTGCGCAAAAAGAATAATGAAATTTTCCCCAGGAATGTTACAATGTTGCTGTTTCAACAGTGTAACTATATAATATTATTTTAAACTTACACCAATTCTTTTAAATAAGTACTATCAAAATGTATAGGCTAATTGATATCACGAAATAATGATACAGTTCGTAGGGATTGTATAAATATCCATGCCCTCGTAAAATAGCCAAGCTTAAGATTGTCGCTGTACGCAGAGCCGTCTCAGATCAATATCTTCCTTCAGATTCCAATCATGTCAGCAGAATTCTACTCACTTAAATCATTTCTCTTAAACACCCGGATTTTCAGAATTAGTTTGTCTCTATTCACAGCTCTACCTGACTTCTATCTGTGTTAAGAGCTAATAGACCAAAGCTACAGAATTCCAAAACGTTTCTGTTCATCTCAATACATGTAATTTGGTTAGGGACAATGTCACATGACTCTACAATATATGTCTAATGTTGTTTCAGCCCTCCAGCTAAGGGCAGAATGTTTCCAGATTATATTCATGCTGTCATACTCAGCACTGGAGGAACATTATCTTTCCACGTTCCAACAGCAGTAACACTAAAGTTTCTTAACATTTTTTGGTTGTGTTCGAGTTGCTTCTACTGTTGGAATACACCGCGGTCATATAAGTGAAATACCCTTGAAGAAGGCATTAAACACCAATCAATGAATTATTATCTCATTCATGTTTCCTACCCATGGGATATAAATTTTCAAAAGTCTCTATTAAAAAATTGTAAGGGTACTATTATTAAGTTTATTTCTGCTGCAAGCGACATCTTTCTCCAAACGATCAGATTTTCTTTCTGGAGATCAAAAAATCTTCATCATCATTATTGGTCAAAAAATCTTCATCATTATTATTGGTCAAAAAATCTTCATCATCATTATTGGTCAAAAAATCTTCATCATCATTATTGGTCAAAAAAGTCTTCATCATCATTATTGGTCAAAAAATCTTCATCATCATTATTGGTCAAAAAATATTCATCATCATTATTGGTCAAAAAATCTTCATCATCATTATTGGTCAAAAAATCTTCATCATCATTATTGGTCAAAAAGTCTTCATCATCATTATTGGTCAAAA
>JAVFBZ010055903.1:0-10048 GCA_032466195.1 Katharina tunicata
GATTGAAATGACCCCATTTTAAATAGGAATGTAGTTTAGTTCAAGACCAATGTGTTTCCAAAATTTGAAAACCCTGCTTTAAGCGGTATGGTTTTAAACGTGTTCGCGTCGTTTAAACATTGAACAACGTTAATACAGACGGACAGAGAGACGGAACATTTGATTGGAATTACCCCATTTTAAATAGGAATGTAGTTTAGTTCAAGACCAATGTGTTTCCAAAATTAGAAAACCCTGCGTTAAGCAGTATGGTTTTAAACATGTTCACGTCGTCTGGTATACTATTATTATTATTATGTATCCTTATGTTTCCATGGAAACCAGAAAATTGATTGGAATGGCCCCATTTTAAATAGGAATGAAGTTTAGTACAAGACCACTGTGTTTCCAAAATTTGAAAGACCTGTTTTTAAGACGTATTGTTTATATCTTGTTCACGTCCTCTATACGGACGGACGTCGTGACGACATTATCCCTACAGCTTAATAAGCCGATGGGATAAAAATGTGGATTTACTATTAACGTAACCACATTTTTGCAAACTACATGTATTATAGATTAGATTGATTTGATCAGGGTTTTATGCCATACTTAAGGTTATTTCACTTATACGAGGGCGTGCCAGCCCAAACGGTGAAGGAAACCACCGTTTGTTTGATTGATTGGTGTTTAACGTCGTACTTAAAGGTATTTCATTTATACGACGACCGATTCTCCACTTCCTAATCTTCTCTACTCAATACGGTGGAAAACCGGGAGGAAACCTCGTAAAAACCGCCCCCGCAAATACCGAAGTCATCTTGTGTGACTCCCTCAAATACCTCAGGTCCACTGGGAGACTCGTACCCGTGCGGTCCATCGAAGGAGGATCTGCAGTCAGACGCGCTAACCACTGAGCCACGGCGCGGGCCCCAGAAACCACCGTAAACGATGTTGGCAATATATACATGTAAGACAGGACAACACATTTACATAACATTAACAAAACAGGACGCCACCGATTTGTTTGCAGGACACCACAACAAATCGGCATCCTCTGCCCCTTAGCTCAGAGAGCACCAGAGCACATGAGACTCCCACCCAACCAGCCGCTATTAAAGATTAGACAAATGTTTGCAACTGATTCATAAATAATGCATATCCAATGGTCAGATTTTTTATGTCTTTCCTTCAGTTTTGATTACAATTTGGCTACCCATGCATTTTTATAAAGTTTTGCGTACAAAATACACCAACTGTGTAAAAGAAGGCAGGTCAGCTCATAACAATATAATATATATAATAATATAATATAGAACGACCTTGTAAAGAAATTAAAAGCAAACTGCAAATTTTGACATGATAAAAGACAGTTTATTTTAAGTACATAGCACATTAGACTTTGTTAAAGGCGGCTACATCTGTGGACTGGACAAAATCCTCAAAGCCTTCAATCTGCTCCTGCACGTCATCCATACTGACCTGAAACAACAACAACACACATTTTTAACCCAACTTTGTTTGGTTGGGGTTTTTACGTCGTACAGGTAAGTCCCACTTAAGGTTATTTCACTCATTTGAACCCCAACAACGGTAGCAAGATTGTTTCCCGTACGTGTATACTGTAACTCAAACAACAAACGGTTTCTTGATTGCTGTTGCATGAAACCCATCTTTAAAGTATAAACCATGTGCGAGTGGGATCTCCCCCAAGTCCGGAACTACTTTGACCCCTATACCACTAACAAATCATATCTTAGGCATAGACTAAGAAGTGTAGAAACACAACCATGGAAGCTGTATGAAGATCTGACTTGAAACTACCGCAGATGAGTTTTAATTCCAAATTCACTTTCATAAATACAATAAATTACTTGAACTAAATCCTCAACAAATTCGACCACTAAGGGCACAAACTTTAAATAATTTTTTGAATGTTTAAGTGTGAATTTGGAACTAAAACTTACTTTTTCTGGTAATTTAAAGTCTGAAGTGCATACAAATTTCAAAATTGCAAGTCTACACTTTTTACCCTTTGCATAAAATGTAGTTGTAAAAGGAGTCAAATTTGTCGAGCATTAAGTTCCAGCTCATATTTGTTAGGGATTTAGAACAATTTACATGTAATAGCATCACACAGAAAAGTTGGAGACGAGATAAAGATGTGACATAAGCGTTAGGGTCCTTTGTTAGCTTAACTACAACAAAAAGCTTTACTCGTCTTTGATTTTAAAAATAATTTGCAAGCATATCAGTTATCAAGATTAGGGACCAATCATGTCCACCATCTCCTTGGATCATTCGGTACACATTCTGCAATTCTGCCGCTAAATTAAAGGTGTCGGTATTTGATTGCTGTTTAAGGTCATACTCAAGGCTATGTCACTTAAAATATGTGCTGATGTAGAAACAGGAAAGAAATCTAATAAAAACATGTTATTGAAATATTTTTGTGTCGTTTAGAAAGTTTCCCAAGTTTTTTTCTTCTATTTTTGAATATATTTCAGTGGTGCTAAACTAGTCTTATTCAACGGTACATTATTTGTGCTCCCCATGTTTTGTGGAAAACTGTCAATATATATCCAAGGTTGACAACAGGATGAGACTTTTCTTAATAAGAAAGTCTGGCATGATCCCACCAAAAGGCATCACAAGAAATAACAAACCCTCTCGTTTTTGTTTGATTGGTGTTGAACGCCGTACGCCAGAGTATTTCACTTACATGACGACTTATAATTAATTACTTATTTGAGTTGCCGGTGTATGGTGGAAAACCAGATGGAAACCTCGTAAAAACCAGCCCGCAAACTCTGCAGCCACCAGAAAACTTCCCTTATATACCTAAGGTCACAAACCCTCTCGAAATTGGCCTTTTATCTTTATATGCATTATTATTTCATTTTGTCCAAGGGAACCCATCTTTAAAGTTTTAACAAAGCTTACAAATGTATTCCATTTAAGCTAGTTTGTTAGTCTGATTTGGGTTTTTACGCCATGCTTAAGGTTATTTCACTCAAATAACAACATGCTAGCCCAATTGCTGAAAGAAACCGCCCGAAAGGACTATAGCAACATGAAAGACGCTGCAGTACATTTACAGGATGAAGAAATAAGGACGCCACAACAACACAGGGACACAGAAGGCTCTTGCCCACCCACACGCTAGTTTGTTACCTTTTCATCCTCAATAACAAGGGAAATCTGTAACTTATTGATTCCGTATCCAACAGGTACCAGTTTGCCTACAAAATAAACACCATCCATTATTTATTTATTAGATTTATTTTATTCGTTTAAACTCTTAACAAACCACCCTGCGATCCCCACAGCCATTGGAATCTTCCCACATATATACCTAAGGTCCAGGGGGATTTGAATCTGTACCGGGTACTAACACCGTAAATTATGATCTCTGTGTCAGTTAGTTTTAGGCTTTTTATGAGTTTAATGTGGTTCTTAAAGCTAACGTCGGACCAAGTGAGCGAACTTCACCGCAACGTGGCTGGACATTCTTGGCCAGTTTGAAGAAGTCGGCCGTGTTTATGTCACAGTGTAGAGATTTATGTCACAGTGTAGAGATTTATTTCACAGTGTAGAGATTTATGTCACAGTGTAGAGATTTATGTCACAGTGTGAAGATTTCTTTCAACATCGTAATATTGCTTTGAGGATGCCAGGCAATAATGCAAAATCAAAGCTGCTGCACTTGTTCTAAGATGTCCTCACAGATTAGCAATTACAAAAAATAAAAATGACACTTTTCCAAAGCGGCTTCCTGATCCCCATTAGCTGAAAACTGGAAACTCCAGCAAACCACCGGATGTAATTATCCTGAGGACCCGATTTACTTTAAAGTTTTAGTTATGATTTGCTTGTTTGATTTATGTTTTACGCTGTACTTAATGTTATTTCACTCATACATGTATGACAGGATTGAAGCCCAATGGCTGAAGAAAACCACCCTGAACGACACTGGAAACAGAGAAGACAGCACAGTAGATTTACACAATAACTGGCCACCACAACCAATCTGCTTTCTGATGGCTTTAGCTCAGAGAGCACCAGGGAGCAGGAAGCTCCCGTCCAAACCGCAGCCTTTGACTGAGGATTGATTGGGGTTTTACGGCATACTTACTGTTATTTCACTTAATGGCGTGCCAGCCCAATGGGTGAAGGTAGCGACCATATGTAATGCCACAACACAGAATACACCACGGTACATTTACAGGACAAAAAACATAACAAAAAAAAGGCCACCAAAACAAAAATCGGCTGCCTAATGCCCCTTAGCTCAGTGAGCACCAGGGCACAGGAAGCTACCCCTAATTAATGCCCCTTAGCTCAGTGAGCACCAGGGCACAAGAAGCCACCCCTGATTAATGCCCCTTAGCTCAGTGAGGGCCAGGGCACAGGAAGCTACCCCTAATTAATGCCCCTTAGCTCAGTGAGCACCAGGGCACAGGAAGCCACCCCTGATTAATGCCCCTTAGCTCAGTGAGCACCAGGGCACAGGAAGCCACCCCTGATTAATGCCCTTAGCTCAGTGAGCACCAGGGCACAGGCAGCTCCCACCCATCTACTCGGTTTGTGGGAAAAGTTGTGATTTACTTGTGTGGTACACAGGATGGGCATTGCGTCATTCTTCCATCATTACCACAAACTCCCCTGCAGTACTCCCTTGCGTGAATCCCTTTCCATATGCCCCCTTCAATGCACCTCTTTCCATGTACCCCTTTCCATGACTCCCCTTCTGTGCGCCCCGTTCCATGAGCCGCCTTCTGTTACCTCCTTCCATATACCCCCTTTAGTATAACCCCTTCCACATGCCATTTTCAGTGAACCCCTTCCATATACCCCCTCCACTGTAACCCTTCCATATACTCCCTTCAGTGTACCCCCTTCCATATGCCCCCTCCACTGAAACCCTTCCATATACTCCCTTCAGTGTACCCCTTCCATATACCCCCTCCACTGTAACCCTTCCATATACCCCCTCCACTGTAACCCTTCCATATGCCCCCTCCACTGTAACCCTTCCATATACTCCCTTCAGTGTACCCCCTTCCGTATGCCCCCTCCACTGTAACCCTTCCATATACTCCCTTCAGTGTACCCCCTTCCATGTTCCACACAGCTTGGATCCCTCTGGCTAAGGACAGAATGTTTCAAGCTTATACTCATGCTGTGATTCTTAGCACTGGAGAAACGTTATTTTTCCAACAGAGCTAACTGTTAAATTGACTTCACCTTTTATTGACTGTGTCTTAAAATGTTGGAATACACTAACATCATACAAGTGATATACCACTGACAGAGTTAAGCACCAATCAATCAACCAATCAATCAATAAATCATTACAAAGATCAGATGTAATACATCAGTAATACAGGTATATATAGGAAGTGCCTTCGTGGATTGTGTTTGGACTGGGTGGGAAGTGAAATAAAAAAACCTATCAAATAAACAAATCGTGCTGTTTTCCACAAAACACTGGCTGAATGTCATTGCATTTGAGAACAATTGCATTTTCTCACCAAGGACAGAAATCCACTGACAAGTTTCACACCACCATCATGCTAGTACAATATTTTTCATAAACACTAATTAAAAAAAAACAGATAATGATTAAAAGAAGAACCAAAAAAATAAATAAATAAACAATTACGATTGGAGTATGGACCAGGTTCAGAAGATGAAGGATGAAGACGGGTAGCGACTAGGGACTGGTAAAAAATATATTGGCCAATCATAGTTTTGTTTGTTCAGTTTTTACACAGTTCATATTTTTATTGCCTTTTTTCTTTTCCAGGTCTGAACTCCCTTTTCCAGCAGGCTGTTTTGATGAGTGGTTCGGATCTGAGTGAGTTTGCAGTGGTCGATCCCTTATGGCATGCTGAGGAATACGCCAAAGAGCTTGGCAGGCTTACGGGCTGTTCTATCGCTGATAACTACCAGCTAGTGAGATGTCTCCAGATGTCTCGCACATACAGCGAAATTGTCAATGCGTCAATAAGGGTGAAGGTCAAGGTCAGTTATTGAAGAGATACAAAATCTTGTGGCTTTCGTAATTCACTTGATGAGATTACCAGTAGTGGTACCGAGTTTTGGGGATTCCCCCAATTAGCAGCTTTTGATTGGTCAACAATTGTTTGTAGACAAATACCCACCAATCAAAGCACTGTAAAGAAGGGGAATCCCCCTAAAGTCCCTAAAACAACTTTCAAAATGTGAATGCACCATTAATTAGTCTGCTGATCTATTTTCTTTGTTTTTTCATATCTGTTTTTTTTTTTTCCCTAATTGCCTTGTTCATATCTAAAACCAGGAACTCTTATTTGACATGAAAATCAATCTTACATTTTACAATTATACATCTCTATTATATAAACAGTTTAATTTGAGATGATATGATATGGACAAACTTAGTCATAATTATTTGCTGGAAAGAATTTCTTTAGTCAATTAAGTGTTCTTGTGATTCTGAGATCAAGGGATCTCCTCATTGCACCTACCCCATTCCCCAGCCACACGTCTGTCATGACCAGTTTAATAGTAAGACGGCCTGACCACTGCTCAGTATGTTAAGGATTGAGCTGCAGAGTATCGTTCACTCCACCTTCACTTGAAATGGTAAAGGTTCAAATCTCCGTATTGACCTAAACTTGTCTCTTGAGAATTTATGTAGAAAATGAGATGACATAATTGTTGTAATTAGTCGATATCACTGTGCCAGTGTGATTACTCTTGACAAAAATATATTAGGCAAGCTTTAGGGTATCTTGTTTATGCGGCATTTAGAAGCTGGGTACATAACAAAAACCTGACTAAGATGGATTTTCAACTTGAACTTCTGGGTTTATTGACAAGTGACATTTCGTCCTAGATGCTAAAACCTTCTTCATGCAACATACTCAGAAGTTGAAAATCCATCTGTCATGTTTTTGTTAAGCTTTAGGGTGGCTGATGAAATATTGGGCTGTTTTATTCTCCGTTCAACACCAAATATTTTCAGTGCAAAGTGGTCAGAAATGAACCACCCTATAGTATCATGATATAAACCAATCAAATAAATAAATATTGATTGACATTTAAATGGAGCTTATTACATTCCTGTGCCTCTCACTTACAGACTGGAACAGTAGCCAATCCGTGGGGTCCAGTGGTTGATGGACAGATTGTGGGCGTGAACCAAGCCTTTCTCCCTGACGCACCCAGAACACAGCGAGAACAGGGTCGCTTCCCAAGGATCCGAGTAATGGCCGGGGTAGCCCATGACGACGGTTCATGGTTTATACGTGAGTAATAACATGTTACTCTAAAACAATAATTCCAGCCCATGACGACGGTCCATGGTTTATACGTGAGTAATAACATGTTACTCTAAAACAATAATTCCAGCCCATGACGACGGTTCATGGTTTATACGTGAGTAATAACATGTAACTCTAAAAAAATAATTCCAGGATTTATGGATGAAAAGTTCTGCTTTATTTCCTGTTTTTCAACGTTTCATTGTAGTTTAGATTCTAAAAGACGTAACTAGATTGAAATGTTGTGCCGGTATAAGTTGTCATCCATTCAGCCATGCCCTCTGGCTAAGGGCAGTTTGTTTCGAGCTTATAGTCATGCTGCCATGCTTAAAAAGCACAGGCGGAATATAATATTTCCAACAGAGCTAACACAAGTTACTTCACTATTTTTGTTGTTACTGTCACTTTGTAATGTTGGAATACACTGTCGTGATTATAGTGAAATGCCTTTGAGCATTGTATCAATCAATCAATCATAAAGCCTCAAAATATACTAGTGGGTTTAACTTCCAAATGGACACTCTAGGCAATGGAGGAATGTTAATTTTCTAACAGAGCAAAATTTTAAAAATTGAATGGCTCTGTTAATGTGGCTATTGAATTTTTGAGTACACTGCCTTCATAAAATTGAAACCGTTGCCCAGATTGAGAAGAATACCAGCACAAATGTAATGACAGGCCATCATTGTTGTTGTCGTATTAATGTTTCCGCAAAAAAGAGCACCGGCAAATGAATCGTCTAAATTTTACTACCGACTTATTTAAAATTAAACAGAGAAAAAAAAGTTGCCATAGGGCCGTTTCGTTTTGAAGTCTGTCTGCAAAAGCCAGAAAAAAATAAATAGATAAAATTATACCATCTAATCACATATAAACTTTCTTGCTACAAATAGCAAAGAGGGGTAACTCTTTCTAGGTGAACAACAAGATGGCCAGTCAATACGTTAGAGCTAAAGACTCGATGGAAGGGAGAAAGATTTGATTCTCTATTTTTAGAATGGGTTATCTCTCTGCAGCTTTGTGAAGGGAGATAACCAGTGCCTTGAGGTTACACTTTGGCATTCACAAGGCTGCTAATGAAGGGAGATAACCAGTGCCTTGAGGTTACACTGTGGCATTCACAAGGCTGCTTGTGAAGGGAGATAACCAGTGCCTTGAGATTACACTGAGGCATTCACAAGGCTGCTTGTATTTTTTGTAGCATAGCCTGACAGTAGGCCGTTGCACAGTCTGAATGAACCTAATTTTATTTACGTGAGAACATTTCGTTCTTGTGGCGTGACTCAGTTGGTTTACAGTGGACTATGAGTCTGCTTAGCTGTACCTGGTGTATGTTTGAATCGCCATGGCAACCTTATGTATATAAGGGCAGTCAGTTTTCCATCTTATACCAAGTTGTAATATAAGTGAAATACCCTTAAGTATAATGTTAAACACCAATCAAATAAATAAATTAATATCTTGTTATTTTCTAGCAAATTTGGCCAGTTTACCGGATGGTGTGACAGAAAATCAATTTGAAAATATTCTCTACGAATTCTTACAAGATCGTGGAGTACAGGATCGCTCTGTGGCTTTAAATGCTCTCAAATTCCAGTATACTTATTGGCCGGACACCAGGGACGCTGGGCAGAGGAGACAAATGACCACAGATGTAAGAGGAACTTTTTGTCTTATTTATTAAAAAGAGTTATAATTAATGGTTCTCTCCAGTAGGCATTGAAACATGAATTAAGTTTATGTAAATTTACAGTTATATATGTAGTAAAGTCTAGAAATGTGTGGTCCTTTGATTTGACTAACAAGGATGATTTATAATTAAAGGCTCTGTCATGGTCCGGTATGTATTTAGATATATCAATTTATTAAGTCCACTGAAATTTGCAATTATACATGTAATAAAGTATGTGGTCCTTTGATTTGAGAGAAGGGAGGTCTATGGTTTGATGCTCTGCGAGCTCTTTGAAGTAAAAATTTAGCTACTTTGATGTACATCGAGTCCTGGGGCCACTTTCACAAAATGTTGTATGACATAAAAATATTGTACGGTAAAATACTGCCATGTTAAACGACATGCATAAAAATATCTAATTTATAATTGTCGTACGACATTTTGTGAAAGTGTTCCCAGTTATTTAAATTTATACAATTTGTCGTTTTTGAGCATTGAGTGGTTAATGGAGGCTTCCCGTGCCTTGATGCTCTCTGAGCTAACAGGCATCAGGACACAGAATTGTTGTGTCATCCAGTTATGCGTATTGTCACTATTCTGTATTCATTGTTTGTTGTGACTTCGATGGTGGTTTCCTGCACCCATCGGGCTGGTTTGTCTTCATATGAGTGAAATAACCTTTAGTAGTGCATAAAACCCTGATCAAAGAAACTTACAATCTTTTTGACCAATGAATGGTGTCCTGAGCCCAGTTTCTCAAAGCCTTCGCAAATTTACGCGCCCTTAGTTATAGTTACTATGATGCCCAATGTCATTGTGTTGTCATGACACTTATGAATTCGAAAAGTTGTATAGCCTTTGTGAATCTGCCCTTTTTTACCCCTCGGAGAATTTTGGTACGTCAAGTACGTCCGTCCGTTACCGTGATATCTCCGAAACGAAATCATGTAGGGCTACCAAATTTGGATATGTTATGTATCTAGTGAATTGTGGGAAGCCTATTGAAATTAGGCATGCTCGTCACAGAATTTATGGAGTTATGCCCCTTTTTAAACTTTTTTCTATATTATGATATCTCTGAAACAAA
>JAVFBZ010055914.1:0-10048 GCA_032466195.1 Katharina tunicata
TGCATTGTTTAGTTTTTATTTTATGTCGTTGCAAACATGTGGTATCGTTTCTTTTGGACACTAGTTTACTTATATTTCATTTTTCATAAGAATAGTTTTAATGTATTTGAGTTCTTCATGCCTACTTGAGTTCTCTCCTACGTAAATTCCTGTCACTGTAATATCCGTTTTACTTTTAAATGAAAACGACAAGTCTTTGACATTCCTTGATGTACTGTATATGAAAACCACATACTGACTAAATGGTCCAGTTTTGTCCCCAAATCTCATAAAATAAACATCATTAGGTCATTATTATCTAGGACATGGAAAATATGTAGTACCTACAAAGTCTGCCATGAAGAACTCAAATACATCAAATATATTCTTATGAAAAATGAATACCCCCAATATATCATAGACAAACATATAACACTTTTTATCGACAAACAGTTTTCGACCCAACAAATGACAAACAGAAATGATGACGGATCGGACAAAATAAATTGAAATAGATATGCATTCGCCTGCCCATTGTAGGCCCTATATCGTATTGTATTCAGAATAAATTAAAACGCTTAAATAAACTTCATTCTAACACCAAAATAATTATGATGAACAAATCTGACAATACCAATCTCCTCCTTTTTCCCCTTTTAAGAATAAAGATGACACTTTATTGAAATCAAATGTTGTCTACAAATTACATTGTGGTGAATACCAGTCATCCTACATTAGGATAACTATGAGACATTTCTCTATATTTCTTTCTATTTTAACTTGTTTGTCACTCAGCATGCTTCTAACCATTAAACTGCTCTGGCTCTCTTTGTTTTCCTTTTTTCTTTTTTTCCTTCTTTCTTTCTTCTGAATTTCATGTTAACCTGTAATTCTTATCAGGTTTTAACTGATGTAATATTGCATGCTTTGCATGCGTGTCACCTGTGTTGCATTCTGGGGTGGGGTGTCACCAGACTATAGCTTTAGCATATGTATTGTATATTGCATTACCTGAAGATGGAGTAAGTTCTCTCCGAAAGTTTGAATTATACAGAAATATGTACAAAATCATATGCGAGTTGTTTTTGGTGAGTTTAATCAAGCCTCTCCATAACTGGATTTATTTTTAAACATCTTTAAGATTGGGTTAAAGTTAGTGGATAACACATCGTATTTACCAAAATAAACACCAACAATTCTGCTGTGGTCTGGCCACGAAATGCCAAAGGGGTGGTCTGACCTACTTTTTTCCATCTTCACAGCCATACATGTAAGCCCTTATCTTTACATTTAGATTTGAGCCGGATGTACGAGAAAAGAAATATGACTCGCTTAATACATTAAAAATACCTTTTTCAGTATAACAAAAACAAGTAGCACGATAAGCATAAAAGGATAGTTTGGCGTTTTCACTACAACCAGGGATGTGTAAACCGATGATATTATCATTATTCCTTATTCTTACAGCAAAAAGGTTCTAAACAATATACATACAAGAGTGGCGATAAACCACAGCCTTGGCGGACGCTGCGGGTAACAGAAAATGATTCACGTGTACGGTCATTTACAATAATAGAACTAAAAATATCAGTGTACAATAAGCGAACCCAACGGACAAATGAATCCCCAAAACCATAAGCTTTTAAAGCTTTAAACATAAACTCATGACTAACACGATCAAACGCTTTCTCTAATGACAAAAAAGCAACAGGCAAATGTTTCTGGTCAACATAGTTTGAAAAGGAGCATTAAAGGTGTACATTGTCAAAAATTGACCGACTAGGAGCAGAACAAGTTTTATCACAATGAACAATAATATGTAAAACATTTTGCAATCTAAAGGGCAATATAACTTAACCGTTGACTTTGTGACAGCAAAATTAATTACATCAACTAATATGTCAGACAATACTGAGAAAACATGAATATAGAACTTTTTTACACAATTCAGAGCGTGCCAATAACAACCCTTGAAATGAAACACAGTACCCCGTCCGTTCACGACTGCGAACATATCCACCGGTAGACGACGATCTCCTACACGTTTCTCCGTATCGTTGGACTGGTGTCGAATTGTGATACCTCGACAATGCGCTTGCCATTCTAACCATTGGTCGACGATGTGTGTTGTAGACCGCCGCAAGGTAAAGACACCCTCCGTGTCTGAAGGCAACCAGCGGGTGTAGTGACCGGCGGCCGTAGTGACCGGCTGGCATCTCCGAGAAAGACAGGAGAGGTACAAGGCATCGTTCTTGAATTGGTACGTAGGTGTTACACAAATTCAGGAATTTTTTCTTCAACACTTCTCCATACGGAGGTGGTTTGGGTTGACATGGCATCTGAGCTGGTATCTTGGCGTCTGGGGCTTGGATCACGTTATCAAACTTGAACATACAAATACGGTAGTTAGCGGCACTGGTGGTATTGAGATACTCCAGGAACGTGACGATCAAATCGTGTGGGTCACCATCGGATACAAAACATCGGGGGAGTTCGTGGCCGGGTAAGTTGGAATTCACGCTAAGGCCATTGGGGATGTGACGATCGAGCCACACGGTTTTACTGGTGGTGTCAGCGGCGTCCAATGGCTGTAGGCAAGCCTCAGAATCAAAGCAGGCACGGTAAGGGAAGTACATGTTGTCAGCGGGTATCAGTATCCCTTCCTCGATGAGTTCGTCAAAGATGATTCGGGCGTAGTGAAACACGCCAACCAATACGTCACAGCTTTTCTCGTGGCGGTGAAGATTAAAAGCACGACCAAACAGTTGGCTACACTGGGAACACTGGTACTGCATGGTGGGTGTACAGGCCTTTGTCGAACACATAGCTTAAATGACGTTGGTGTACATTGAGCGTCATCGAGGTGGTGTACCTTTCGAAAGAACGACGAACGCACACAGCATGTTGACGATCATCTTCTTGTAAAAGCTGATAAACTTCAATGTTGACGTTTAATAGCTTTTCCGCATTGTCAAGTCGACTGATGGGTACTCCGCGAAAATGGCGGGTCTGTAAATTTTCCGCTTTCAAATAGGCTTTGAATTAATGGTGACCTCGGGTGTCACAGTCTTTAGGTGGGACCCCGTCCAAATGGATGGCTAGGCAACGAAAGAAACAGATAGTGTCTTGGAACGGACTGTGAGAGCCGCACACTAAAGCATACAGCCCCTTGCTGTTGAGGGGATCATCAGGGACTGTAATGTTGGTGGTTCCTATTATGGGGTCGGGGAGCTTGTTGACATAAAATACGATGTTGGCAACTTGGTCGACGTACCACTTTGTGTCTGGGCGTTGAAGTCGTCCCAATGTCATCGGATCGTGCTCAGTGTAGATCGGGTGCTCTTGTAACAGGGCGTTCACTGTGGCTGCATTTTGAATCAAATGGGGCATGGGTAGGACTCTGGCGTTGTTGATGCTCGGGTAAAAATACCGGACTTGATTGGTTTCTCGATGGCGGAGGGTAAGCCCGTAGGAAAAAATTAATTAAAAGGCTGCTGTTTGGTCGTTGTAGATCGCTCGCACAAAACGATTTAAGCCCGTGACATCATGTACACGAAAGTTATACTGGTCCTGAACACGAAACCGTCGGTGAAATTGTTGCCTGGTCGAACCCCAGTGCTGGCAGTATAGTTGAACCGTGTCAGGGGGTTCGGAGATGTTGTCCAGGGGTGGTTCTGTTGGATCCTCCACGAGTTGTGCTGGTTGAAATGTCAAGGCATAAGGGATAGGTCGACAAGGTTGAGCAGGTTCCAGGGGTTGAAGCGGCTGAGGTAGTGGTGTGTTGGGCAGGGGTGGTAACCGTGGTGGGAGTGGTTGGAGTAATGCGTCACCCCCCTTGGTGGGTTCCATCGGGGGTGGGTTGAGTGGTGGTGGGACTGCACTCCGTTGACCGCCCTCTTGAGGTAGAACAAAAATAATAAACACACGTACGTGTGCACGACTCGCGGATATCTTGTGGCTGTTGTTAAACAACACAGCAAAAAATACATTTTAGAATCATGAACAACCCTGACTGGGAAAAGATTCATGTCTTAAATATAATACAAAATATACAGCAACTCTATCAAGCGAGTTCACTCCCATCTATACGCAACAACACATTAGATAACTACTTGAATACATCAGTTATATACAACTATAAATACAGCTATAAAAAGACCACCAAACTACACACCACCGGCAAGCCACCAACCAGCCACGATGAGTGATGACGATCAGCCCAGGGGAATTACACCAGCGCTCTCACACGAAGACTACGCCTACATGATATCTATACAGGGAATGGGGATATGCCTGGAGGGTGGTTGAGTCGAGACATTCGTGCTGCTAGATCACGGCATATCCGATTGCATACGGAGGAGGACGCACCAGACGTGATAGACTACCTTTGGGTGACGCACCGAGACCGAGCCATTCCTATTCCCCTTCACACTGAAGCACCACCCCTATCCCCATTGGAGATGAACAACAACAACAGCATGCAACTTGAAGCCCCAAAGCATGGACAACGACCACCAGGCCCTACGTCCGAATGTTGAGTTTGTCTCACGGCACTAGCAGACATCGTGTTCGAGCCCTGCCATAACGCTGTCTTTTGCGGTACGTGTGCCACACACCCAAATCTCCATCAACGATGTCCGATGTGTGGAAGACTCGTTTTAGGGGCCGACAGAATTTATTTTTAAACTACGGCCCTATTTTTTCCAAAGGCCCTTCTACTGAAAAAGATCTCAAGTTTGCAATTTTTTCACACAACACTAAACCCCAGACCCTACACCTCGCTTGAACATATATGAAGGGTGTACTTACCATCGCCACACGTCGTCGCTTAACTGGGGGTTCCTCCCTACTGTCGTGTATCAGTCGCTGGTGACGCTTCAAATTCGATGGTCGGTTGAACGATCGAGCACACTGCCCGCACTCGACACACGAGCTCCCCCGGGCTGGTGCTTATCCCGTTGGTCCTCCCTGCCGTGTTGCATCAGTCGCTGGTGACGCTTCAAACCCGATGATCGATTGAACGTTCGGGCACACTGCACGCACTCGAATACACGAGCTCCCCCAGATTGGCGCTTCTCGCGTCGATGCCGATCCAAATTCTTCTTTGTCGTAAATTCCGTTTGGCATACTCACAGGTAAACATGTTGTCGTCTCGAACAAGTCTCACAAATGGACAACTACACTCTAAAACAAGCTGCTTTTATACACGCCACCGCGCCCGTCTCATGAGCAGACGACCGTGACTTTCCGCCACGTCATTTCTACCACGTCAATTCCGCTTTACCCATCCCCCGCCTCATGAGCAGACGACCGTGACGTCATCGCCCGCCATCACCACCTGGGTGGCCTGTGATCGCGGCGACCTTGGTGACGTCACTGCGTCTCCGTGACCCGTGACCCTGTGGGTGACCCTCGGTGACCCTGCGCACCACCTGTCTTATGCACTGCGCAGCCAGCTTGCTCCACACTGCTCCGTACGTCTGCCCACAAAACACTATATTTTAACCTGGCTCCGACTGCTCATTTGCATCACGAATGTTACTCCTGCTGCTCTTTCTACACTACTTCCAGTAATATCAAACTCGCCCCGGCTTGGCCCAGCGAAACAGCAAGTTTTTCTTAAACTTCTATACTTAGGTCCAATTTGGCCTCTTCCACCCCTTAGTACCTTAGTTTAATGTTTAATCCTTTGTTTAGCTGCTGTTTCTCTCTCTGGATTGCGTGTTACTATATGTATAACTGACTTGTTTTCATCAATAGACATGAATTTCATACAAGCGCATGCTACATGCTTTGCTTGTTTTAATGTGAACAGTTCTCACTATGTATGTATTTGTAATGTAAGCTACACACTGTGCAATTGCCATTCTGAAGATGGAGTTTTCAAGCAATTATGCATCTAGGCCGAAACGTGAAATGTGAAAATCCATATTAGTCATGATTCTGTACCCAGCTTCTTAATGCCGCTGAAACAATATCTCTGAGCACATGTTTGTTCGTTAACTTTAAATCCTCGCTGGCAAGCTATTTATTCCCAGGGTCTAAAACATTCGCTTCCACACTTGACGTGGAAACTGTGCTGAATACTGTCAAAAGGTGTACATATTTTTTGGCCGTTTTTGACGCTTTTTCTTTTCGCAACTATCTAACCAACATGACTTCCTTGTTCGAAGTTTCTCTTATTCACAAGACTTCCTTGTTCGGAGTTTCTCTTATTCACAAGACTTCCTTGTTCGGAGTTTCTCTTATTCTATGTTACTCAAAACTGATATGTGGAACTACTGACATTAGTTTCGTTGGCGACAGAACTATTCTTGAACTTGAACAGCGATTGAAAGTTATCTACACCGAATCGAAAGCCGAAATGAATCAGTTAGCTCCCAATCCCTTCAGAGGAGGGCTAGTAACCCCGTGTTAATTATACGTCTGGAACTCAATAACTGCACCTGGCGTATTTGTGACACAACGAATAGTTTCTGTGTGATTTAATAGCTGGACAATCTGGACAGCCGTTACAAACATATCTATTCATATGTCTCTGTAATATTGCCCAGAAATTGATCAAGCTGTCTGCATTTCTTTCTTAATGTTATTATCCGGCATCATGAATAAAATATAAGATTTCGCGATTCAGCTGTGGTTAATTTATGATGTTGGTCAAATCTGGAAAATATCGCCTGACAATGAGTTTGGTTTGAGTAAAGTGGTTGGCTGTCAAGTGGCCAAACATGTGCCAATGTTGCATCGAACCAGCTGTGATATTAGGTTTTCAATGAACGAGTCACTTTCTCTTATCAAATGTTATTTATTCCATCTGAAAGGATCACAGACAGGCTTCTGTAACGGGTACAGCTTTATGTCGTTTACAATCGTCAGTCACATTGTTCATCCTGAATAGCTGCTGTATTATCGACACGAATTTAATCGCCTTAAAATTTCAATAGGCTTGGTTTCAACAAAAATTAGTTTTTGAATATAAATAAATGCAGTTTTCTGACCTTTTATGTTTGGAAAAAACATAATTTGACCGACCCTTTATCTAGCAATAAAGGTCAGAAAACTGCACTGTTTCCTAAACACATGTCAAAGTGAATTTTTACAATGAGACGTGAAAAAACGAACTTACAATATACCTGGTAGTACTTTACCGATCTGTATTTTAAGCATGGTCATTTAAAAGTTTAGTCCAGCTAACCTATTTTCTACAGGAGGTTGTTCGGCAGCGACTATGGCTCGCTTTTTGTTAGTGCTGTTTTTGGTACAGTTTACACAAAAGAAAGTTTGTACTGGGAAAATGATAGTTATTGCCGTAACTTATCAAAAACATGACGAATAAGATGGATTTTCAACTTCTGGATATATTGAAAAGCGACGCTTCTACCTAGACAGTAAGGCCGTTTTGAAAGCAATATTATCGACACGGATTTAATCGCCTTTAAATGCCAATAGCCTTTATTTCAACAAAAATATGCAAAGATAAATTCTTAGCATCTAGGCCCTAACGTCGCTTATAAATATACTCAGAAGTTGAAAATCGATCTAAGTCGTCATGTTTTTGTTATAAACCTAGCTTCTTAACACCGCTTAAAGATATTTGCCGTAACTTGGTGTAATTGAAATTCAATTCGATTGCAGTTTTATTTTAATAACTCTTTACGGAATTGTGAAGCACTTTTTTATCATATCACTCAGTCGATTAGACTTTACCGGTAAAGAAGAATCATTCGCATCTAATATAAAAAAATCTAAGATATCAGTGAATATTAGTGAGTTCGGCGTAAAACAAACTAAACACAAGACAAAAAGACTAAAATATTCAATTGGGTGTGTTTGTTGTATCCCATACATGCCATAACCACCAATTATTCCTAAATCTAAATAAATCTTAATATAATATTTCCGCCTCAAAGTTTTGCCCTTTACTACTGAATATAGTTCTACATTTCGTATAACGGTAGGATAAGTTTCTACCTAATATCTATTTTATGCACAATTTTATCACCTGTTATAACTATTCCTTTAGAAAGGATGCCAAATTACAATTCATACAAACAATAGGTCCATGGATTTCAATTGCAATACGTTTATTTATTCTGGTCTTAGAGACTATATACACATACATTGCCAAGCCAATCTATTAATAAGACCAGATTGTTACGGAATCAACTTTCATGGCGGCGTTTTCTCCATTCCACGTTGGGTACCAGCTACTCTTCTTGTTCCAGAACTTCTGCAGGGCGACTCGATGACTGTCAGTTACTTTCCAGGGTTTTGGATAGGGGGAGTTCTCTATACGGTCTGGAAACATCGTACCTCCACTGGCGACACTCATTATAACGTAAAACTACAAATGATTGTAACGTAAGTAGTATGTAAGTTTCACTCGTTATAACATAGCATTGCAATAGATTGACACAGGCAACTGGAGTAAAACGTTAGTTCGACTTGTGATATGTAAACTAGAGTAATTCAGACAAGCGAGGTATACTGTAAGTTACACTAATCATAGTGTAAATCTACTGAATCAGTGTTATACTACCACAAATAGTGAATGACATTGCCCACACTATATATACAAGTTAGCTGACGTCACAGTCTTGTTAAGCTACAAACATTCATAGTTTGACATATTATTAATTTCAATTCTAATTTTTTATTCAGCTAATCACCAGTGTTAACGTATTCCAGAGTTTCGGTATTAAAAAGGATTCGTTACTTATACGAGCACTTAATGTGACTTACATGTAGCAATAGGTTTGGGATTTATTACCTTAACTGTTAACTGCTAAAAGGAAAATCATCAACAATAATAAAATGCTTAACAAGTTCAATACTTACTTCCTGGTCGTAAGGGGCGTTGGTACTGTTACCCCAGATATCGGGACCACCAAAATCATGAAAGCGGTGCATACCTTGTGAAGGCATTGGGAAATTCTTTATCAGCACGTTATCAACATACACACTGTCAGAAGAAGAAAACAAGTGAATTTAATTATAACATAATAAGTCCAACGTTAAGTCATCTTTATTCTTTCCGTTCGGTTTATACAGTTGCTTGATTTGCATCAAATGAAAAAGAGCCATAAGTTTTAGTCTGAGAAATATTAAGTTTAATCAATCTAAATGGAGCTGCAAGGATCAACGATATAATTTAAAGGAGAAAGCTCATCTTAAATCTTAAAGTATATTGTCGGAAAATAATGAATTCTGAAATGTTATAAACATTTTAATGGTTGCTATATTGAGAAATTTTAGCAACTAAAATGACTGACTTTTTATGGTGACCTCGCAATCTTCGCAACCACTGACAAACTTAACTGATGTGGACGGAGCGATTCGAGGTACAGGGAAAGGGACACAGTAGTCAAACGGGCAACCAACTGAGTTAGTCAGTAAACTGCTCTTTGAAACCAAATAGGCTGTAATCTCACTTAATAGCGTTTCTTGTCCAATCCAAGGTGTACTTGTGCATTCCGTGGCCATAGGTGGTACCTTGTATCCAGCTACGTAGGAACAAAGGAGTATTACATTTGGTTATTTTAGTGTGTATTGTTGTCAGTGTAAAGCAAAAACTACCATTCCTGTAAAAATGTCATGTTGTGTCATCAAGAACTATATTACCACCATCTACTGGTACAGTTTAACTACACTTTAACGTCAGCTTACAGCCGTTAACAATTAGTTATGAGTAGTTATATATTCCACATAATTACCCCTCAAAGTGTTTTGCAATCCGATTGGTCAAATTGTTACCAATGACGTCACATAGAATTACGTAAAGAATAAATGTACTTGCAAAATGGGAGGCTCATCTTTTGCAAATGGCGTGACGATATACGAATAGGTTATTTATATTACGTCAGTAAACAGCTAAAGACGATCAAAGCATTTGCGGTTAATAAGACTGAACTTTACACATTTTTTCCCAATATTTTAAACCATTCCATATTAATCGAAATAAGTAAATAAAATGCACATACTGAACGCCAATTGGATGTCTTTTATCTTCTCGTGACTTTCCGAAAATAAGAGAGGCAGTGGCTCTGTGAACTCCAAAGTTACCCAAGTT